>CM046950.1:10102291-10355439 GCA_025698515.1 Gossypium sturtianum | reverse complement strand
AGATCAAGAAAAAGCTTGATGTAAACATAAAGAATCTTTGAGGCAAAGTTATCATTTTTAATCTTTTGATGCAACTATTAGCTGATCATGTATTGCCTTTATTCCGACTTCATATTGATCGTCACATGTTGTTTTTTAACATGTATCACGGTAATTGTTGGTGTGTTGACTATTTTTTAATATGCATGTAATGAGTTTTTTTTATAATATGCATATAGTGACTGCTTTAGTGGGTGTGTGTAGTGTATCATTATTGGTGGGGGCTGCTCAAAAAAAGTTGTTTCTTAGTGATTATTTTTAACCAAAGCATGCTTTTTAATTGCTTTTTAGGTGTGTTCCATCACATGTCGTGGTGGGGGACAAGTGCTCCAGGTTGAATGTGGTCCCAGCGGCAAGCATGTAGTGATACTTAGCTGAGAGTGTTATTGCTCTGCAGGAATTGGGAGTCTCACTGCATCCACTTGCATGCATGCATTGGGCTAACATTCATCTAAAAGACGTAGTTCCCAGAGACCTATGTACAAACTCAGCACACCAAGCAAAACTCACTTCAAATTGCATCTAACTTTATAAGTCCAGTAAAGGGGTCCTAAACAATGGAGTCTTTTTGTCAAACATGTCAGCTAACATCGCCTCCTACTCTAAGAATGCCACATATGCGACTCCTACTAAGGTGAGTAGAAGGAAAGAACCCGATGGAAACACAAGCAGTGAGAAGGTTGAGCAAGAGAGGGAGTGGATACTGAGGTGCAGTAAATGCAAAAGAATGAGCTACAATAAGAGGAGTTGCAAAGTGAAGTTGGCCCAAAACATTCAAAGAAGCAATTTGCCTTAAGTTTTAGTATACTGCTGTTTATGATTTTTGTCGATGAGTTTCTGTTCCTCAGAGGGTCAAAAGACACAAGTTGGTGTCCCAATCAAAGAATTGTGCTACTCCTAAATCAGCAAGAGTACTCCAACTCAACAGTCGCCTCGAATTCGATTTACTCATCGCCCCAACTCATCAATGTTTCGCCCAAGAAGTGAAAAGCTCCTACTACTGAAGAAGACCAACCACCTGTTAGATGGATGCACTTCTACTCAAGAGTCAATCCAAGTGATACCATTGATTAACCGTAAACCAGAATTACTTTGTTAACTTTTTGAAAATGTGTAAATCTGTTCGCCATCTTTGATCTATTAACAGAGGCGAGATAATTTTTTTGTAAATCTGCTCTGCGATTGCTATTACTAATGTTAAGGTAAAACTTAGGTATATAGTCATTGAATTTTTTTGTAAATTTCCCTACAATTTCATATCTGTTCACTGTGTTGAATTGTAGGAAAATTTGGCAATATTTTGGCCCAATTCCTTTTTATAAAGCCGGTTTGAGCGTTTTGGCATAATATATGAGAAATACATATGTGTTTTCCATCTCGTTATCTCTTATCCATACTATTTTTGTTATCTTCTGCATTTTGAGTATTAAGAAATACATATGTGGTTTTTGAACTTGTAACATTGTGTTTCTCATTCTTCCTTGTTTGTTTGCTCATCAAGCGAGGAAAATGGGTATTGCAAGTGTTGTATTCTTTATTACGACTTTTTGGTTCTGGAAAATACTTGCTCAACTAAGTTAAGAGTTTTGTAAGCGGACAAGGAGGATCTTTATTCAATGAATCTTTTTCCCCATCTCGGTATCTTCAGAAGCTGTTGTAAGCAAGAAAAACACAATAATATACTAGCGACCATGTATACAGCAAACTATGTATAACATATGTTAAGCAACAATATACAATTTGTAATCAACAAAAATATCCCATTTCAATTTTCAAGTGTTTATGAAAGCAACAACATGAGTGGTTAGCCATGTATATACACATACCATGTATACGACTGACCATGTTTAACATATGTTAAGCAACAATATACCACACGGCTAGACCATGTATACCAACATAACCAACAATATACCAAAGAACAAAATTACAAAACATAAGTGGTTTTCAAGGCTAACAAATAACAGTAAGCTAATTTTTAAGGTTTAAAAAAGAAGAACATAGTTACAAATACAAGCACCGTAAAACCATGTTCTTCTCTCCTCCTCCCTTGCATCCTCAATGTCCTCACTTTTTTCGAAGACCCAACAACACAATTCGTGAGAACAGGCGTCAATGGCGGATCAAACCAACTGAAAAACACGACATGGTTTTCAAATTCGAGCCAAATTTGTTACACCAAAAAACCTCCTGCACGGGTTGTCATTGGACCAGATGTGTCTCAACTTGGTAGGGGTTCCATAATAACTGCAGGAATCACTTGAGCATCTCTATTTTTCCTGTTCTTCTTCTTTATTCTTCTTAACTATTTCTTATTTACCTTCTTCTTTCTCTAACCCTAAACGTATAGTGCTTTGATAAATTTGACCCAAAGTGAGAATGCCAGGCCCAATTGGCGGTTTTCACGATCTGCAATCACACCACCATGTCACTTTGTAGTGGCGTCACGTTCGGACGGCAAAAAGGCCCATTTTGTAACTTTCCGAAAGTTGAGTGGTCAGAAATGAAACCTTGAACTGCCATTTTTGCCTACCCCAAAGTTGGGTGTTTGTTGAGTGTAATTACCCTAATACACTGGTATGTATCAAATATCTATTTATATTGTGTATTGATTCAATTTTATTGATATGTGTGAAAATATTTAATATATGATATGATATTTGTAAATATCAAATGAATGAGATTGAATAATTTTGAAAAACAAAATATTCATAAATTATATAGAATAATCGTGACTTGATTTCACAAATAAAATATCATCATTCACATATATAAAAAAATACTCATCAATTATATAAAAAGATTAGCGAGAATTTTTTTAATTTATCACTTTCCTATTTTTAAAGTTTAAAAGGTAAAAAATGATTTTATTTTTTGTAGACCTTATTCATGTACAAGTTGATGCACATTATTATAGCTAGTACAAGCTGTAGTTGGGTGAACAAATCGTCGATAGAGATTGGTATAAGTCATATTTTCAATCGTTGTAAAAGAGAGAATTACGACATTTTTATTTTTATCGGAATAGTGCTGCAACGACAACACCCGATGCAATGTCGATACAAGATTAACTATCTGCTAGTTCATTCACTCAAATCTAACTATATATTTGGATTACTAATAATAAAGAGAACTAAAGAAGAAAGTATATGTATCTATTTGGGTTACTATTGGTGAGTTTGGATGGGCGGTGTGTTTACCTACGATTGGTAGTGAAAAAATAACGGTGGCGGTGAGATTAGATGCATGGCGTGAAAGCCAAAAAGTAAGCTAAGCGTAGCACTTTTACATTCCTCACCTCGGCATCAAGACCCACCTAAATCTAATAAAGGAAAGGTGTAATATTGGCTTAATTGTCCGACCAATGACCATGACCTTTGGCTTAGTTATCGTGACCTTCTTAATCGATGATTAAGTGTTTTAGCCGATTTAACTATTCATATTGATTCACACTTCAAAAATTTAATACCATTCTTCAAACTATTGTCTAGGATGATTCTCTATCCATTTGATCTCGATCTAATTCAAACATCAGCTCAAAGAAACATTATAGTTTCTTTTCCTTTGATTGTTAGCTTTCTTTTATCTCTATATCTTTTAACCCCTATGTTTAGACTTAGCTTAGCTTTCTCTCACCATCTTCCTATACCATACCTTCCTTTCAAATACGCAGATACATACATTTTCCCTTTTCCATAGATAGGGTGAATCCAAGATTCTTAAAAACCAGAATCAAGTCCATCAACAATACCAAAAAACAAGCTTTTCACTGTAGCCAAAAGAAGACAACAAGGGACCAAACAGGAAGAAGTGTAGAGTTAGTGAAGAGAGATCAGCACGTGGACATTCCATAAATAAACGACCGTGACACCATTGTCACCACGCCAACAGATATCATATTTTGCGGCCTCCTTGACAAATAGTGAGTGCCTTGCTTTGCTTTTTCTCTGTGTCTGTCTTGCTTGGTTTTTCAGTACTGGTCACTGGGTGATTTACTGACAGCCTTGTTTTAACAAGTAAACATTCTTGTGTCATAAAGTACAGTTTAATCTGACATCATTTCAAAATCTAATCCATGTCTTAATTTGGTCCTGTCCACGCTTTGTCAATGTAAAGCCTTAATCCTCTACTTCAAATTGTAATTGCTCCCCATATCAATCGTAGGTAGAATGATGTAAGGCCAATTTAATTTTTATATTATTAAAATTTTAAAACTAATTAAATTAAAATAGAATCAATATTTATTATTTAATATGGTTAATTTTTTAAAATTTTTATGATTTTATAAAATAAATATTTTATTTAGAATTGATCTACAATTAAAATAAATAAATTTCATGACATTTTTTATATAATAAATGTTTACTATGTTATAATTTAAATTTATTTTTATTTTTTTAATTATAAAAAAACTAAATTAATTCATTTAATAATAATAAAAACTAATTTAATCTAATCGTTATAATAGAAGGACCTTCCAAATATCTTTAACCTTTTTCCCACCTACGTTTGTCTTTATTTATGAGGGGATGTGTTTGATTGTTGGCTTGAGTTTCAGCTTTTGCATTATGCATGCAAAGTCTATAGTTACGTCAACATATAGTTATAAGTTTTGGATTAGGCGCTGGTTTATCTATTATTAGTGTAAAAATAGCGGTAGAGGTGAGATTAAATATTGTAATAATCATGTAGCGTGAGATAAAAAGTAAGTTAAACGCATTCTACTGCCCATCCAAACTCACCTATAATTTATATTTGCATCGATGTTCACCCATTTTTTTTAAAATTTTTCTTTTTAATAATATTTAGTTTTAAAAACTATATTTCAAAATACATTAAAAGATTATCTTAAAACTTAAAATACACTAACCAACTTCATTTTAAATTTTAAAATTATCATTTTAATTATTTAAAAATAAAATCAATCTCTTTATAACCTTTAAATATTTTTAATATATTTCATTTTTGTAGAAACTATCAATGAGTAACCAAAACCCCTCTCGCCGCTATTGACAAGCCTCACAACATTCCCACCATCCTACTATCACTAAACTCATCAGAACCTTCAACCATCACCTCATCATAGCCACCACATCATTATACTGAACCCATTTTCCCATTGTCAAACCACCAACACCAAAATCACCATCAAGCCCTAAACCGAGAGACACCCCAGCAGTCACCATCAACTCTCAACTCACTATACACGACCTCACTGGAAACAACCGTACAAAAGACTAGCAATAAACAATTGTTAATAACTAAAAAATATAAATTAGATACTAAAAAAAGATAGGGGAGGAGGAATTGATCAGTGCCCTTATTTGTACTGGAGAATGGTCATCAGCTTGAATGGAGAATACCGTCGAAAGAACGAGCGACGACGGTGCACGGACAACGACCATTGAGAAGCAGTGGTGTTTATGAAACCAATCATGGAAGAGACGGAGAAGAGTCGATTGTCGGCAGCCAGAACGACCAAAAGTGCTTCTGAGCTAAATTAACCTAATCCTATTAAAATGTTGATTGTGATATTTACTTTTGCTATTCTATATTATATATTTCTTAATATTGCCATCATTATATCTTGATTTCCATACCATTACTATTAGGATTTTTAAACTTATTTATTTTACTTTAATGAAATATATATATGGTTGAGTAATATTTTTTTTAAGTTTTTAAACATGTTCCTATTGCTATTATTACAGCTCATAATAAGGTTTACTGCTTTGTCTATGAAACTTTTGGGCCCGATGGTATTGATATTTCTTGTCCCTGATGCTGACATTTCCAAAATCATTTTATTTATGAAATTTTAAAATTGTACAAAAAATTAACTAATAAATATAATATATTTTAATAAATACGACCACATATACATGGTTATTGTAAAATTTTAAAAAAGGAATAAAAATATATATTGTATGTTTTTCTTTTAATAAAGATAACTTTATTAATTGTGTATAATTGTGTTAATCTGATAAAATTTATGTTTTTAATAGATTTTAAGATGATTTTGAATTTCTTTGATTTTATTATAATTAATGTGAAATGAAAATTTTCTTCTAATTATGAGTTCAATTTTATATTAATATTTATAAGTTGAGTTTTCAAAATAAAACAAATTTAAAACATTAAGTATAAATAAAATTCATAAATAAAAAGTTAACAGATTCCATATACATATTTTCATATACGTTTAATATAGAAAATTGTATATAGCATATAACAATAATTTAATATAGTATTTTATAAATGAAATATTGAATTAAAAATATATAAAAAAATTAAAATGATTTAAATTTATTTATAATATTTATTATAAAATTCAATTGATATAAAATTATAAAATATGATTTTAATATATTTTAATTGATAATAAATATTTATCATTCATTTACTCATGTCTTAATGGCCCAATTTCTCGAACATGGATTGAATTTTCAGTCTAATTTACCCTCAGGTAGCCCAAAGTGGCAGGGATTAAATGCAAGGGGATCATAAATGTGCATTAAGTTAGCTCTTCTTCTTTTTTTTTTTTTAATTCTACCTAATTAAATTTAAAATTAAATCCGATTTAACTCTTAAAATATATATTTAGGTTATTAAAACTTTTTAAAAATTTAAAATTTAATTATTCTATTTTCTTCAATAATTTTTATTTTTTTTACTTGTCGTAATTTAAAATTTTAATTATAATTAACATAATTAAAACTTTTCTATTAAATTAAAATAGGTTATAACATTATTTTATTTTATTTTATTTTATTTTAAAATATAACATCAACAAATTTAATAAAAAATTAATGGGATTTGTGGTGAAAATACCA
This sequence comes from Gossypium sturtianum, assembly GCA_025698515.1. NCBI lineage: Eukaryota > Viridiplantae > Streptophyta > Magnoliopsida > Malvales > Malvaceae > Gossypium > Gossypium sturtianum. Next base: position 10,348,567 of record CM046950.1, on the reverse strand, counting down.
TATATGCCCTTGTACTAAAAGTCATATTGCATTTTCTCTCTACTAAATAAATAAGCAAATTAATCTCTATATATCGAGATAGGTTTTGTAAATGAACCGAGGTTGAATGAACAAATCTCTGTTCATGTCCGTTTGTTTATTTTTAAGCTTGTTCGTGTTCAATTTGTGTTCATTAAGAATTTCAAATTTTTGTTCGTGTTCGTTTATTTAAAGTTATGTGTGGTCATGTTCGTTTGTTTAATGTTCATGAACATATTCATTTAACTTAATCAAACATGTTCATGAACATATAATTGAACATGTTCACGAAAAATGTTAATAAACAATAAACAAACAAACAATAAATAAATACACACATATATTGTTTAGATATAAAATAGTCAAATATAAATATTAATAATTATATTATAAATGAAAAAAAATACAAACCAAAATAATTTTATTGATATATGCAAATGGAACAATAAATGAGTTTTAAGATGATTTTATTAATATATACTAATGAAATTTTCATAAGAAAATATTATTAATAAATAAGCGAGTCATAAACGAGCTTTTAAACAAAGCTTGTTTGTGAACATAAAATCGAACGACGCACATCCGTTCTTATTCGTTCGTTTATTAAACAAACATAAAAATTTGTCCATACTCGTTTATTTAGCTTAATAAACGAACATAAATGAATGTTATACGAGCGGTTCACTGAACAATTCATCAAACGTTTTATTCATTTACACCCCTAGTGTCGGATCAAAGAGCAAACTAGTATTTCTATCAAAATGTTCATCAATTTCTTATTAAAACTTGTCTATGTATGTCGATATGATGTACATATGACACGCCATGTGTCAATGTTTAATTATTCTATTAGCTACACTAATTTTTAACAATACAAATAAACAAAAATTTTAACAAAAATAATAAATTAACTATTTAATCTAACAATAAAGTTAAATTACTATTTTTAGTATACCGAAAATTTTCCCTTTCTACTTCTAGTCTCTCAATTGGCTGACATCATGTGTCCATCACGTGCCGGAGATAACATTATTATTAGAGCATGGGTAAATAAAGCAAAACCGGTACGCAGGTTGACTCAGAGTCAAGAGTTCGTCACTCGTGCTTTTATGTCCCTCCAAAGTTGACGTTTGAAATCAATTATATATTTTTCTTTTAATAAAACGTAGAAGGTGTCAAGCTTTTTGTAACGTGCCATCTGTTGCCCTATATCCAGCAAAACTTAAAAGATTTTTGGTCTAATAGTGGTTTTAGTCCCTATACTATTCTAAAATTTGAGATTTATTTCCTTTTTAAGATAAAGTAACATTTAATCCCTAAACTTATCAGCTTTTCTAACTGTGGTTCTTTTTACATTTTCTTTTTACCACATTAGTCTTAGAATTCAAGTCTTGTTCAAGGATCAAGTTTTGGGGCTAATATGGATAAAAAAAAAATTTCAAGGGCCAGGTTAAAAAATGTTGCCAAGTTCAAGGAATAAATGTTGCTTTGTCTCTTTTTTTTGTTTTTTGTCTAAGATCCTTCGATCGGTATCAAATAGCAACATTAGGTCTTGATTAGAGGTGAAGTCGAAAATTTTGTTTATAAATGAGATAAAATTATAAATTTTAGAGGGAAAAGCTAAAAAAATTGTATTATAAAATACTTAAATTAAATTATTTATTTTTTAGAAGGGATAGAATTTGAATTTTTTTCATGTAACTAAAGGTTTAAAATGCTTAAATTTAATGTTTTGACTTTTTGAGGGCCTAAAATAGCAATTATACCATTTGGTGAGAAATAAGGCCCTTGTCCCCTCTAGCTAGCCCCTACCCTGACTAAATTTGAAGTTGAGCTAGGAATCTCTAAACAAGGACAAATTCTCTTACTATTGTTTTCTCAATCTGCAAAACTCGAGATCTAGAGTTTTACTTGAATAACATCGAGTGATCTTTACCACTCACCCCAATAGACCTTGGTATTCCTCTATTATTTTAACATAATTTGATCATTCTATTTTTATTGGTTATTAGTGTATGCGAATTTATAACAGTTATGATGAATAAATCTTTTATTGTTATTCAATCGTGCAATGATGATCATGTGAAGATCCAATTAACAATGTTCAATTAATAATAAATTTATATGTTATCCTAATATTTAAATCTATTTTTAAAAAAAATCATATCATCGCTTTAATGGTAGCACTTCATATTGTTATTGATTTGTCCCTATTAATAATATGATAAAAATTGAGGATTAAATTATGCAAAATTCAAGAGAGAGATGTTCCACATTTTTATCAATGGTTACCTTTTGAAAAATTGGAAATGTTCTTTTATTTTCAGTAATTCAAGTCCAATTGCTAATATATATATATTTTAATTTATTAGTATGATATTTTGAAATAAATAAAAACTCACTTGATAGCAATGTAATTAAAAAATGAAGTTATAATTAACCTAAATTTAACTAAAAAAATAATGTTAGCAATTCAACTTGAATTTTAAAATCTAAAAAATAAAAGACTAAATTCTAGAATTTTTAAAAGTAGAGATTTCACGGCATATTTTAACCTATATAAAATGTACCTAAAAACTAATATAATCCAAAAACAATGTTGACCGTCAATTATCAAATGGATTAGCATGGAATTCAAGTATCTAAGACGGTGAAAAAGATGTTTTAAAGACAAATTAATCATCAATATTTGAATTCAACGTCAAATTAATTTTGATTACCAATAATTTAATTAAAATATCTATGTTTTAATCACAAAAAAAATTTAAAATATTTTTTAAAAGGAAATAAAAAGGTGAAAATGACAATTTTAGGTGAATAAACTAAAGAAAAAAAAACTGCAAATGGTGAGAATTGTTGGTCCCTAAGTATAGCATTCCATGTGAATCCTCGTAAATATATAATTATTTTAACATTTTTAATTTTGAAATTTTAATCAAAGTTTTCGGCTGTTAATGGGAACACTGTTAAGCTAATTAACATGACAACATGAGCTTAAAAAAAACATTAAAAATGGAAAGTTTTAAGGAACCATAAAAACCATGTCCAAATGTTCCAATAATATATAAGACATGTTCAGGTTGCCTATACCGTCCAAATTTATGATGGTGGCTAGTGAAATAATTTAAGGCATAATTAGGGAAAATTTAATGATGAATTACTACTTAATTCATGCACTAATTTTTTGGGTTTTTTTCAAAGGTTGATTGATTTGATAGTAAAATGTTAAAAATATTTTAATGAAGATGAAAACAACTTTTGGACACAATACAATGTATGTAGCGGTTTAGGGTTTAGGGTTTAGACCCTAAAACAAAATCATTGAAAATAATTTGGTTAAATCTACAAATTGATGGGTTTAAGATTTGCATATTAGTCCAATGAGAAAATACCTAACCTAACCTAACACTTGCAACAAAAATAATCATTGAAACTACATTATTGGAGAGGTAACTCAACTGTTGTATACAAAAGGGTTAAATTATTATTTAGGGTTTGAATTTGATAATTATTTTTTATTGAGGCTTGAATTGTTTTTTGGTTCAAATTAGATCCTAAATCATGGATGATGCCAGAAAACTTTTATTGGGAGAGGTTAAAATTAAATTGTATATTTTTACTATAGTAAAAATACAATTTCATCATTTTAATAGTCTATATCTTTATAATTTTAAAATATTAAATCAAAATTATTATTTTGGGGTTGAAGTGCAATTTTATCATTATCAATTTTAAATTTTATAAATTATAAAATGACCTAAATAGAAAATTTTTCATTTTAGGGTAGGGGGCCCCTACCAAATTCTCCGGCTTCACACACATTCCTAAACTTGACAATTATTTCCACATTGGGAGCATAAATTAAAGAATTGTTTCCAAGTATTGGTACTTATTAATCCCGAATTAACTTATTTTACATTTCAAACTTATTGTCCATTATTTTTATTTAATTTTAACTTTCTGTTTCTATTTCACTTTAGTGTTAATGCCATGCACGTTAAGAGAACCGTGGCCTCAAAAAGCTTCAACTCTAGGTTTCAACTTTTTATACATCCTTTGTTTTATAAAATTTTAAAATCAATCAAAAATGAAGCTAGAATAATTTTTTAAAAGGGCGGATGAAATTTTAATTTTTATAGTCTATATCTTTATAATTTGTAAAGGATTAAATCAATTTTTATAATTTTAGGGGCAAAGTGCAATTTTACTTTTATTGATTTAAAATTTTTAAAAAATTATAAGGGCCTAAATAGTAATTTTCAGTTTAGGGGCCGCACTGCCACCCCTGTCTACGCCCCTGAAATTAGTCCTGATTTGTTGAACTTTTTTTTAAGCTAAATTAAAAGAAAATGGTAAAACCCTAACAATAACGATATTTAGAAAATTACTTTAATTATTAATAATTTTATGTAGAATATACACATGATTTATGAGAGGTGTGAGTACTCGAAATATGGATAACTATGCTTAAAACTAGAGGTGTTTATGGGCCGGGTCGGGCCGGGCTCAACTAAAAAATTAGACCCATTCATCGGGCTCGGGCCAGGCCGGACCCAAAAAATGAGCATAATTTTTTCCCAAGCCCGACCCATATAAAAATGCTAAAACTTAAAACTGCCCTAAATTTGCCCAGTATTAAATTTTTATATTATTTTATGTAATTTTTAAATATATATAATACATCAAAAATACTAAAAAAATCAAAATAAATATTTCCCAACAAATTGAAAATAATTTTAAAAAAATATGTAGACTTAAATAACACTAAGATAGATGTAACTTAACAAGCAAATACCTCTAAAATAATAGTAAAATTAACAAATGCCTTTAAAATAATAACAAAATTAACAATAAAATAAGTTTTATACAGTATCCAATTAATAACAATAAAATAGTAGCAACATAATAGTAATATGGTAGCAAAATAGGGAGAAAACAACAAGAAAATAACATTCAAAAAAAAAAAAAGCAGCAGATTTTTTTGTCATTTAGTGAATTTTGTCTGCCGGGTGGCCTGAGCCCAGTTAAAAATACCTTACCCAAGGCCCGCCTATTTTTTAACGGCTTTATTTTTGTCCAAGCCCATTTTTCGAGCTTATATTTTTACCCAAATCCTCCCAATTTGATTGCTGGCCGGAATGAGGCGGACCGTCCGGCCCATGAACACCTCTAGTTAAAACCATAATAAACAACATATGAAGATTTACTTGGCTGAATTTGAACACGACTTCTTTTTCATTAACGAAATTGAAAAATATCTTTCCACTTTTGTCCGTCCCCAAATTAGGAACTCTCCAGTATTTCATCACTTTCCTTTAGAATGCGTTTACAACACGATAAAAATTAACTCCAAGAGTGAAACCACGCGCACTTAAAGCTAATACGACAGATCAGAACAAAGAAAGGCACTGTGGTTCAGAAAAACTAGAGAGCAGATTAAGATTTGACAAAACTCACAAAAAGCAGTTGCCTTACGCGCGCATTGTTTTACTTTCGGTTTTTATTAGGTTTAACTTTGTTCTCAGTCCCTGTACTTTTAAACCTTTTTAATTTAATCCTTATTCTTTTTAATAAAAGTCATCCTTCTCTTAATTCCAATAAATTTAGAATTAAAATTTATCCATTGAACATAAAATTTTAAATGTTTACAATCAAATCCCCAGGCATCTATACATCTTCCCAAAAATGGAAAAAAATAACAATTGAATCCATTCTCTTTCTCTCTTTTTTTCCCCTCTTCAAGAAAAAAGAAAAAATACATTAAAAAGCCCTCTGGTTCTTCTTCTTCTTATTTTGCTGCTGTAAGTTGTTTCAATGGAATTTCGACACGAAACAGACACGCCTTTGTAAATTATTGTTCTGCCATGGATGGCTTTTCGAAAAGGCTGTATTTTACAATTTTGGCTTTTGGGAAATACAAACTTTTTGTTGTTGTGAAGCCAATTTTACCCTGAAAAACAATTTTTTTTTTTGCAGATGTAAGTTTATTGACAAAAATATACAACCTTGTACCTAAATGAAATTTTGGAAGAACCAACCTTGTTTTTCTTCGAACAATGATCGATAAGACAATATATGTCTTTATCGCCACCATTGTCTGGTTTTCATGCACCACTACCCCACTTGTAAAAGAATGGGGGACCAATCTGTAAAAATTAAGAATAAGAACAATAGAGAGATTTTTCTCAAATTGAAAGAAAAAAGATTCTAACAGGGGAAAAAAACAGCAACAGTTTCCAAAATGATTTGAAGTTTACCTGATAGATCGAGAGAAATCAGGGTTCGATTCCGAAATGAATTACAGGTCCTTGATGAGAGCTTTAGTGTGCTATAAACCGATTTACTGTGGTAACAGCTCTTCAACCTCGATCCTGGTTCCGGAACAACCCATACTTTTCCGAATTCGACTACGATTAATCGATTCGACCTTGGCGGAAAATACACTGTAAACAGGCCTATGATCGGAGAATTTGGACTCCCCTCGAACATAGGATAACTGATACAGACCTGTTCCGTACCATAGTATCCGATCGCACCTTCACAAATATCGGTTAATTAGCTTTTGTATGAAAGCAAATCATTCGACAATGTATCGGAAACTCGATTATTACAAAGTACTAGGTAACCATAGAGATTTACCATGCCGGGGTTCTTCGTTTCTCCTTTGGGTGCCAATCTTCCACACAAGCGTATCTGTCGGAATTGTATGAATACTTGTATGTGGAGGGAAATATATTTTTCCTTCACTCCATCCTCGAAAACTCGGCCTTGCTCTCTGCTCGATCCGGCTGAAAACGACCAACTCGTTTCAGATTCTCATGTAGGCACTTTAAGAACAAAAGATATATATATATGTGTGTGTGTGTATATACGGAATCAATCAAGAAAGGGTATGAACATGCCTGATCATTCTCTAACAGTGCTTTCCAATCGCGCATCTCGACTAGAGCCTTTGCATATCCATATGAAAGAGCAATCCGATAATTCAAATCCCCAAGCCATATAATACGACTGTGCCAAGACATCGAAAAGTTAGTTTTATGGTTATCTTAATCCGACAAGAAAGAACAAGAGTCAAAATTAAACATAAATACGAAGGCTTACTCATGGTCTAGAATCGTTTGTGGAGATTTCCCATCTTTCACGCCATGAACCCTGGGAAACCTCGTCTTTTAAGGATCTCCATAACATCGGAGTTTCTTCAAGCTCATCACCGCCCTTTTGTCCTGAGGTTAAGTGACTACACACGAAGCAAAAGCTGGTTTGATGCAAAGACATGCTAATTGAAATGGAGCCCTGAAAAACCCAAGAAAGATGAGTTTATGGCTACTTATTTTGGAACCTAATGTTTCATAGGCAAAATTATACCTTGTTTCCGAGATAACCCATCAATCCTCGCCCTTACACACGACACTTTCATGTCCCGAACATTGTCTCAAGATCATTCTTCACCCATACGGTAAGAAATATGCCTACCATTTGCTTGCTAGCAGCCAAACAATACCTCGAATGCCCATTCTGGTTATTGGTTTCCTCCATGGCAAAAAGATTCACCGAAAGACTGCATGTTCACTGGTGAATCTGTCTCGTCATCGGATTCAGAGGAACCCCATCTGGAATTAGTGTCACAATCACTAGACTCATGGATTGAAACGAAGTTTTCCGCCTCATTGATCCTTCAAAGTCCGCATCAAGTTCCACGAGCGGGTCAGTGACCGGTCTGGTACCCGGATTACTATTCAAAGTCTTCCTAATGAGAGCTAACCATTTCCTTGCTGGACCGTTGTCTTCGGTCCCCAAAACATTACCAGCATTCAAAGGAACAATCTCTTGAAACCTTTAAAAACATATAAACCAAATAGATCAAACAACAATCAATCAACATCGTCATCATCATCATTCGAATTTTACTCGAAAAATTCAAGTAATATCGAACAAAATCCAGGTTAATTTCAGACATACCCGAGTACATAAATATCAGCTGGTGGAGATGTATGAAGCCAATCTTCAAGATCCAAACAACTTGAGGAGATTTACCAGCTACATTCCATGTTGCAACAAATACCCTACACACCACACATATACAAATAATAATAAAAAGCACTGAAAAATCAAATCAAAGTCAACAAAATTTCAAACACATATACATACCTATAATCATGTATGTCTTTAAACTGAGAATCTGAATATTTCTTGTACAATCTCTCTACCATGATCCAAATTAACAAATTTAGAGTTATATATATGAAAATATGGTCCAAAATGAAGCAAACTAATAAAAATGGAATCTTTAAATCCTAACCTGTTTTGCTTTTCTTTATATTAAAAGTCTCCCTCTTTGAGAATTTGTGTTTATGCTTCCAATCTTCATCAACACCTAAAAGAAAAGAAAATTTATAAAGTTGTTAAATAGAACAATGCAATCTAAAATCTGGGTTTTTCTTTTATAATAAAAACTCAAGAAAATAACAGAAAAAGGGGTTTTTTTTTTTTTTTACCTCTATAAAGAACATCATCAGCATGAAAGTCCTGAGCTTTAGTCTTGGTATTGAACCATTTCTTGACCAATGTTTTGGGCCATGGAAGCTTTTCATTCAAAAGGAAAATAAAACACTTTTAATTAAATCAACAATCCTAAAAAAATCTAATAATTTACATAAAATGAGTGGCTTGTTTTAGATTAAAAGAAAAAAGAAACCTTGTTCTTCTTGGAGTTTTCAAGTCTCATTGTTTCAGAGCTTTCATATAAAAGCTTAAACCCAGATTTGGAAGCAATTTTTTGAAGGAAAAAAAAAAACAGAGGAGAATTGAAAAAGGAAGCAGAGAAGAAGAAGAAGAAGAAGTGAAGCGTGGAAGTAATGGTAGGAAATACAGAGGTTTGTAGGACATATAAAAGAGAGACAGTGACAGTGACAGAGACATACAGAAAGAGAGAGAGAGAGAGAGAGAGAGAGAGAGAAAAAGGATTTATTTTTATTTTTAAAATCTTTGAGTTGGGTCTCTATTGAAACAAAAACCTCGTTCAGGGTACAGGAGAAAAAGTATCGAATCTGAAGAGAATAAAAATATGGATTAAATTATTATTTGGGGTCTGAATTTAGTAATTAATTTTATATTGGGGTCTGAACTCTTTTTAGATTCAAATTAGTACTTGTACTTGGCTATTGTTTCCACCTTAGAGCTTAAACTAGGCAATTGTTCTTAGGTTAGGGCTTGAACATTTTTTTTATTCAAGTTAGTTATTGAACTTGACAATTATTTTTATATTAGAGTTTGAACTTTAGGGTTTTAAAGAAAATATCAAAGTCTAACTTTGATAGGTTTTAATATGAGAATAATTGTTAAGTTTAGGGACTAATTTGAACAAAAATAGTTCAAGCCTCAAAGTGAAAACAATTGTAAAATTTAGAGACAAGCTTGAAAAAAAAAATCTAAATCTCAATGTAAAAGTAATTACCAAGTTCAATTTGCACCTCAAAATGTTATTTAACCCTAAAAGCATTATCTACTTACCCTCTAAAAACCCAAGACCTATGCAAAAACTAAATGGAGCAAAAGCTTAAAGGGAAATATCTGTGGGTCACTCGTATAACCTAAGTTTTAATCAAGTTGAGTCAGTTTGGATCGAGTTAAATTCAAAGTTTTAAAATATTTAAATAATTTTGGATTGAATAAGTTTCACGTTTGAATTACTTTGAATTCTATTCCTCTTGAATTCAAGTTTATTTGAATTTAATTTATTGACTTCTTATAATCAAATCATTAAGTTTTGATTCGAATAAGAATTAATGTCTAATATCCAAAATTGTACTAATTCCCCTATTTGGTCTCTCCCAAAGGGCAAAAACAAAGGTTAAACAAACAATGAAAAATATAAATGACACACTGTAGTAAAAGTATCACAAAGGTGTGACTAATGGAAATTTCAAAGAGTAAATCGATTTTTTTTTTTGAAAATTTTATCTATTTCTATTATTAAAAATAGGTGTGACTGATGGAATAACTAGATAGTTACACTTGGCGAGCCACGTGTACTTCATGTTGACGTACAATGACCAATTTTGAACAGTATAAATGGATGGAATTTTTAACAAGAGGACCAATTTGCTCTTTAATCTAACTTACATGTTCTAATTTGACCATTTTTTGAGTAGAGGGGCAAAATGCAATTTGACTCATAGTACAAAGGTCTCCATGGTATTTTTACCCACCAAATGTTAGGAACCAGATTCAAACTTTAAAACGACATCAGTAAAAGGGACAACCACAACTTTTTAAAAAATTAGTCCTATGGACCTTAAAAGAAATTTAACTAGAATCACAAATTTACTAATTTCATCAAAGAATTAATCAATTTTAATCATTTAAAATGGGATTTTCTTAGCTTTCCTAGTATTTAAAGGGAATTTTATTGGCAATGAAAGCTGCCATCTCCAAAATGTCCAAAATGTTGGGTTTCTATAACTTTAGAACCATTGAAACTCCTCAAAACCTTCATCTTTGTTGCATTTTTGTAGTCAACATGTTAAATTGTAAATGCATGTTAACCAATTTGGAAGCTCTTTTGACTCAATCTAGACTTATGTCCATTACAAAACAACGCAATATTGTGCTTATTTTTATTAGCTACTTGGTGCCATAAAAGCATGTTTCAAGCATAGATTAATGTGATTCCTTTTGGTGCTTGGAGAGAGCTCCCAAAACTTAACTTTTTTACTTGTAAATAGGATCTTGTTAGGCCATTAAGGGTCCCTAAAAAAAACTAATCTAACATGCTTTCGGATAACCCATGCGATATCTTCTAGGGTTTTGTGCAACTTAAAATGAATAATTTGATTTTCTTTTTAATTTGGTCCCTAAACTTATATTATGTGATGATGTGGCAATTTGAGGTGGTACCACATCATCATTTAAAAATTTAAAATATATAAACTCTAAAAAGTACAAAAAAATATAAAGAAATTATATATATATATATATATATATATATATTAATTTTAATAAATGACATGGTACAATCTCATAGTACCATATCATCATACCTAAATAAAATCAATGTTTAAGGACAAATTAAAAAAATACTAAATTTAAGTACTAATATTAATAAAAAAATTTATCAAATTCAGAAACTAAATATTATCAATATTACTCATAATAAGTAAAATATGAAGATTGAATGTTATGAAAAAAAAATTATGATCCGACTTAATTTTAAATTAATAAATAATTTTTTTTACAGTGCATGTTTTGTTTAATTGAATAATCATAAAACCCACATGCTACATGTGGGAGACCGTGTCTTATTTCCCTAATCAAAGCCCCTTCATTTCCCATTTCTCTAGGCTCTTACAATCTCTTTAAGTGTGTGTTTATTTATTTGGTTAATTGAGTAGCTTAGGAAAGTATTATTAAACTAATTAAGTTGAGGGTAAAACACTCCAAAGGAACACTTGACTTGTTCCTCCAAAATAGGGACCATACAAAAGGTCTAATTCTGGATTTAGACCCCCTATTATGACGAAATATGTGATTTCTAAAATTTTACTTTAGTTTAGCATAACTTGGTCCCTCTTCAAAATGATAAGACCGTTATTTGCTACGTAGAACTTCTTTAAGACAATCTTAATTAATATTTATATGACATATAAATTTATTATCGATTGAATGTGATTAATTAGATTTAAACGTGCACTGATTATGTGATTGAATAGTAAAAGAATATTTATGTTAACACTTTAACGACAACAACAATGTTTATCAACTTGAATCTATTAGACATTATTAAATAAAAGGACTAAATCTTAAATTTGACTATAGTGGAAGGACTAAATCTATAGCAAAGGGCTTGTTCCACCATCAAACATTTAAAGGTGTCGAAGATCTGGCCGTCAAGTCATAGTTGTCGAGACCTACGACGTGGCAACCATTAAGTATTCATGTTTCCCATCTAATCATCCATTTGTGGAAATCTCTTTTTTCCATCGTTTGTCCTCTTTTATTATTATCATCTTACCAAACTATAAATTATTTTTGTTATGGAAATATAAAAGATGCAGTGTGGATTTAGATGAGCGGTATGTTTATTTGTAGTTAGTATAAAAATAGCGGTGGCAGTGATATTAGATACTGTAATGATACTGTAGTGTGAGACAAAAAATAAGCTAAACGCATTACACTACACTCTATCGATCATCGAAACCTACCCTAAATTTATATTGTGAGGGGTACGGAGTGCCATTGCAATTAGAGTAGCTCACTAATAAATTTTAATTTGCTTACTTCGTATATATTTATGGGAAGAGATTCATTTAAACCGGTATAAAATTAAAGTGATTTTATATATTTTCGTAACTTTTTATACTATTATTATTTTAACAATCTAACAGTTGAATTTATCAAGATACTTTTACTTGTCATGCACATAATTTTTTAATCAATCCAATATCTCTATCTTATCCATTTAAAATATTATTTATATCTTATATATATATATATATATATATTACAAGGTCTAAGATCTCGACTGGTATGGACATTTGTTTTCTTTTTTGACTCGTGGCATTTTCATTTTACAACCAATTTTTAATCTTACATCAACTAAAGAACACTGCCATAACTTACATTTATCTTATAAATAAGTGTAAATTTAATCACTATTTTCATAAACTTTCTAAAGTTTATTCTTTTAAATAAATTTATGAAAAAGAACTCATAGTTTAAAAATATTTATATATTATTTATAGTCATATATATGTATTTGAAAGAGAGAAATAATAATATTTGTTCTTAAACAACTTAAAACTACATCTTATTTGTTAAAGTGATGATTTTATTTTAATCCCATGTTGACTAATTAGAGAATACACACATAACTTACTTTTTATTATTTTTATTAAAAGTTAATTATAATCACACATTGATTAGAAAATACTTTCATATTTCACTTCTTTGCTATTTTAATTAAAAATTAATTTTAACCTTTTAAACTCAACTAGTTAGAGGATACTCTCATGCTCACACTTATCCTATAAATAAGTGTCAATTTTTTTCACTATTTTTAACAAAAGTTAATTTTAATCCCACATTGACTAGAGAATACTATTATATATCACATTTATCTTATAAATAAACGATAATTTTTCACTATTTTCGTTAAAAATTAATTTTAATCTTACATTGACTAGAGAATACTATCATAGCTCACTTCATCACTATTTTTTTAAAAGTTAATTTTAATCCCACATTCACATGAAATATAACGATTGAATTGTTAAAATATTAAAATATTAATAGTATAAAAAATTACAAAATGATATAAAACCACTTTAGTTTACACCAATATAAATAAATCTCTCTTATCTTTATATATAATATATGCATTAGACCATTAGTTTTTTTTTTGCTATCAAAACTTTTAGTTGAGCAAGTAATAGTTATATAATTTTGAGAGTTCTAGAATTAAAATAATTTAGGTTAAGTTTAAATAATAAATATAAAGAGGAGTAATTTCGTAAATATTTAAGGCAATGTGGATAAACATAACTTTCAGCATTTTTCAAATTTAATTCGATCAGATCTATTTTAATTTTAATTTTAAAAATATCACTTATATCAATTCAAATCAAATCGAAATTTATTAGTTGTTAAAATTTTAAGGTTAATTTCTATCATTATACCTTATCCACAACCAGGTTGCCAGGTGGAAAACTTTTTTTTGTTAAATGCCAGGTGGAAATTTAGGTGCTGTTTCTGTGTCAGAATTATTCATTTTATTTTAAATTTTGGAATATTAGGACAACCATTTGTTATTTACTTATAACTGTGCTTTACTGTCACACTTAATGTACTTAATTGTGAAAATTAATCAACAATGTCATCAATTTTTGAAACAAAGCCAAAGTATTTCTTTTATTTATTCATAAACCTGCAAAAAGCCCATTAATTTAAATTAGTGCAGGAAATTTATTTAAATATTCAGACCGACCAGTCACATGAAGCTTGCAATCACCATTCTTTAATTAATTAAATAAATATATAAAACAAATTGTTTAAAAGAAATTATTTCAATCATTGTCGATAAGATGTTTTAAACTTTTTAATAAAATAATAACACATATTTCTTAAATTATAGTTAAAAATAAAAATTAATTAAAACAATTAAATATATGATAATTTTTTAATAGATACTTGTTATACACTAATGATCACTAACCCAAAACCCAAATAAGATCCGGGTTGCTTACCCACGACCCGACTAAGTCCCACCAGATGGATATGTGCGAGGCATACAGTGAGAGGACAGCCAGGGGAGCTCGTGATATCAGCTCGCACGAGCCAAGGGGAGTTCGCGATCCCAGGTCTCATATACCCGAGGAGTTTGCAAGGTCTAGCAGGCGACCCAGAACGGTACACGTGTTCAACATGCCCGAGGCCTACTTAGAATGTCAGTCCGATGAATAGTGGGGTTAAGTCAATCCATGAACTGTAGAATCAAATCATGAATATAAATACTTGAATATTCCCTTTAATGATACACAAAAAAATTACTCAAAACCAAACTCTTTATTTAATCACTTTATTAGACCACTATAAAATGGAAACCCTCTTAAGTCTTAACAACTATGATTATTACAAAAGATGTCTTAACCACCATATTAATTAATTAAACTAAATTCTGATTTTTAAACATGTTTATCATTGAAATTATATTTCAACACATAAAAAAAAAGGAAATAAACAATTTTGTTAATAGTTAAATGAGACATATAATATTAGAGAATGATTATGTGTTAGATTTGTAAAATAAATCTAAAATAAAACTTAAAAGACTAAGATCTATTATGTCAAATCATCAAGAACAAATCAAGAACAAAACTAGATGTGGAAGCGTACCTGAATCCATGAATTTCTTGAAGTTTTACCGGATATTGGGGATTTGATCTTCCAAATTAGCACACAAGAAATTCAGAGAATATCTGCTCTCTCTTTCCTAATGATGGGATATTAGAAAAGATATTTTGTGTATAATTTGGGGACCATAACCCTAATATTTATAACATTGGCATATTAGTTCTAATCAAATTCTAATTAGCCCATCATTAATCAGAATTTGATTAGAATTCAATTACTAGAGTATCTACACATATTTGACCCATATTTTATTTAATAATTAAAGCCCAATAAAATTTTAACCAAATTAGATCACTTTTAATTTGGGCTAACCTATCATGATAGTAAATAATAACATGTAATTACCCTTATTGTCGAAACCATTTTTTAAACGAGTTTTGGAAAAACGGGAATCGACTTTAAAAATATGGAAATGGAGTCGCCACCGATCTTTTATTTAAGATGTGATTGGATCACCTTGAGATGGATTATTTTAATAAGACATTTTTATTAAAACAACAATTTTGGTCTACGAAATTTAAGAAAACAGTTCGGAGTCGGTTACGCATTTATGGAAAGATTAGCACCATCGCAACGCCCAAAATTGGTACCAAATTGATTAATTGATGTCCTAACGCCGAAAATTTGAAAAGATTCCAGATTACGATCCATTTATTTAAGATATATTTGAATGGCATCATATTAGATGCCGAAAGTTCTTATTTCGAAGAAATAAAATGTCGTACTCAGTAAGTTAGGGCACAACATTTTATATTCTCAAAATTAGATTTATCCTTCAACATTCAATACTCATTCATTTAAAAATAAGAAGGATATTCAATTATTTGGGTCAAATGAAAAATCGCAACCCAGTAAGTTAGGGCACTATTTCTCAAAATTCCCGAATACGGAATATTGCCTTTGTTCTTTTGAAATTCTTATCTCGAGAAAATAAAACATCACACTCAAAGTAAGTTAGGTGCAATGTCTCAACTTCCCGAGAATAAGTTTTTATTTAAAATATCATGCATTTTGATTTAAGAGAGAAAGGATACTCGGTTATTAGGTTTTAAACGAGGAGAACCAGAACTTAGTAAGTTAGAACACGATTTTCTCGAAACCACTAAACACGAGCATTGCCTTATGATTTTAAAATCGAAATGACATTAAAACACTACATCTTTCGTAAGATACAATGGAATATTAAATACACCAAGCAATATATTAATCCATACATCAAACGTTACAACGATGAATCACAAATAATTAATGGTTACAAATTAAGGAATATAATCCATACAATAACAAACAAATAAACATCTAATACATAGAAATAGTATACGTCAACTTAAATAATACATGCGTAATAAACTTGATATAAAATAATGTATATATATATATATATAAAATAAAAAAAAATGTTTAGAATAAATAAACATACGATTTAAAACAAGGTTCTTTAAAAGAACGAATTATATACACTAAATAAATTTAAAAGAATATATATATGCATATACATACATGAATAAATTTAAAAGAAAATATTTACATAAAATAGTACAAAATCAATAATATATATACATATAAAATAATTTAATATAAATTGTATATATGTATA
Organism: Gossypium sturtianum; assembly: GCA_025698515.1. NCBI lineage: Eukaryota > Viridiplantae > Streptophyta > Magnoliopsida > Malvales > Malvaceae > Gossypium > Gossypium sturtianum. The sequence goes on along the minus strand of CM046950.1, from coordinate 10,332,042 downwards.
TAAGAAGAATATATGTATAAAAATTTAATGAAAATAACATAGGGAAATAATATCTAAAACCATAAAAAATATATAATATTAATTTTAAAAAGATAGTTAAAAAAAACAGTAAACAAATAATCAAGTAAAACAATTAAGGGACTATTAAAATCAAAACAAAATTAGAGAGCTAAAAGTAATAAATTAAAAGAGAAAATGAAAAGGACTAAAAGCGCAAATGCGCACAAATGATCGAGGATTAAATCAAAGAAATATTCCGTAATCAAACGCTTACGCACGATTGGATTAATTTGAAAAGGCGCACAAATCTTTGGGCAAAATTAAAAAGAACAAAAGGAATAAAAGGAAGGTTCAATCGATTGATGGCGCGAAATATAGGGACTAAATGCATAAATAAACCTCGAGACTAAAACGCGCGGATCTCACCGCATATGGGTCGAATCCAAATCGGGTCATGGCCAAACGGTGCCGCTTTCGTGCCTGATTTCTAAAAAACAAATGACGCCGTTTTCGCTTGGTCTTAAAACCTAAAAAGAATGGCTATCTGCCATTTCCCCAAAATTTGCGAAACCAAATCCCCGAATCTCTCGCTAGGGTTTCGCCCGTGCCGCCGCCCTTGAGGGTCATCGATGCTTCACGCACCTCCGCCTTTGCCGGAGATTCAAGGGGGCAACCCTGTAAGCCCTTTTTTTTACTTTCTTCTTTTCAAACTCAAGAGCAAAAAGGAAAAGAAAACAAACGGAGAAAAAATTGAAATAAAAACAACCTCTTTTCTTTGATGGCTCATGATATTTTTTAGAATGCCTGTGTTTCTTTTGTATTCAAAAACGTGAAGAAGTCCAAATTGACATAATCGTTTCTTTTCGGGCCTTTTAAAGCCGAAATTGAAAAACAAAAATAAATAAAAAATACAATCGTCTTTGCTTTGTTTTTCTTTGTTGTTATTTGCTCCCATTTGCTATTGTTTTGTTCTCTTGCGCATGTACGGAGGTGGGCCGACGTGGTGTGCGTGGCTGTATGGTGGCCGTACGCGGAGAGGCATGGCGCACATGTGTGGGGCTATTGAAGCGGCGCTGGTTTTGCCCTAGGGTTTCTGTTTGCTAAACCTCTTGGGCTGTTCGGGCTTGCTCTATTATTGGGTCATTCGGGCCTGCAAAGTTTTGGGTCTGAATTTGTTTTGGGCTGGTTCCGGAATTGGGTTGTAAAATGTAATGGACATGGATTTTAATTTTGATTTGTAAATGGACATTTAATGGACTGTTTAATTTCTGGTGGTTTTGTTTTTTTTTTGTTTGGTTAATAATGGGCCCGGGCGAAAATGGGCTCCTACAGCTGCCCCTCTTTGCTCGTTGTCGTGTAACGAGAATGAAGCAAAGACTTCAAAAGGGACCATTTTTGCCTGGTCTTTGGATCTTTGACTTCTTGGCGCTTCTTTCCTTCAAGTAGCCTCATTGCGTCTTCCAGGGTATGGGAAATGATGTCTTAACTTGCCCCAGTAGAATTTCAGAGAGAAGAGATTTTTAACATCAATCTTCTCTACTTGAAACTTCAAGGAAGTATAGTTTGATCCTCAATAACCTCAGGGAGAAGGGATTTGTAACCTCTACCTACTCCACTGGGACTTCGGGGTGATAGGAATTCAGAGAGAAGAGATTTGTAACTTCGATGTTCTTACTGAAACTTCTCGAAAATATAGTTTGATCCTCAATAACCTCAGGGAGAAGGGATTTGTAACCTCCACCTACTCCACTGGGACTTCGGGGTGATAGGAATTCAGAGAGAAGAGATTTGTAACTTTGATCTTCTTACTGAAACTTCTCGAAAATATAGTTTGATCCTCAATAACCTTAGGGAGAAGGGATTTGTAACCTCCACCTACTCCACTGGGACTTCCGGGTGATAGGAATTCAGAGAGAAGAGATTTGTAACTTCGATCTTCTTACTGAAACTTCTCGAAAATATAGTTTGATCCTCAACAACCTCAGGGAGAAGGGATTTGTAACCTCCACCTACTCCACTGGGACTTCGGGGTGATAGGAATTCAGAGAGAAGAGATTTGTAACTTCGATCTTCTTACTGAAACTTCTCGAAAATATAGTTTGATCCTCAATAACCTCAGGGAGAAGGGATTTGTAACCTCCACCTACTCCACTGGGACTTCGAGGAAATAAGACTTGTATGGCTTCGATCTGCTCCTGCAACTTTAGGATTGCCAGATCTGCTATCTTCAATGTAACACCCCAAACCCGGCCCAAACGCTACAACCGGATCTGGTATGTCACTTAAGAGATTTTACATAACATGTCGCATTTTGGAAAACAATTACTAGGTTTACACCTTTATTTCGAAAGCTTAATAATTCATTAAAGTATAAAATATTAAGTAACCAATTATCTTGGTAGATTTTAAATAAAAACCAAAATTTCATGCAGGTCTTAACTTAATTGAAAACGTAAAACTTAAAACCCAGTAATAAAAGCCCAACAAAATCCCAAGACATAAATGGTAGTCTAGTGGCCCATGGCCTTATTACAAAGAAATTTGAACCCATTAATTAAATAAAAATCAAATATTAGACTAAGTCTTTTTGCTGAATTCTCAAAGCTCATCGCATGGCCACCTTGCTCTCCTCTCTCCGCCCGGTCCGATGCCCTAAGTGTCACCTCGAGATGGTTAAAATTAAAGGGTGAGTCGCGAGACTCGATGTGCAACCCTCATGCACCATTAGATTTGGGCTTTAGCCCCATAAAATGAATAATCAAAATATAAGTAACAAAAATAATATGCAAAGCCCAACCCATATCCTAGGTGTCCATCCGCTACACGCCCGTACCGACCATTCACACCATTGGGGATTTCTACAATCAACCCACACCGCTTACACGCCTTGATGGCGATCGTCGTGCGCTTCATCATCGATCATGGCCGTAGCCACTACAATGAATCACGGCAGGTCGCTACAACAACTACCGGTAAGGAACCGCTACAACAGCATCACGGTAAAACCGCTACAACATATAACTTCCTCCTTTCATCAAACCCAACCCATGCAATCACATAAAATCGGTATACTTGTAACATTTAATCACTCATTTACTAACTCGGTGATTTGCTTTACCCTCTTTGGGTTCCCGTCAATATGCCGGGAGTTTGGTATTTAACAAAACATGTAATACTTATTTTCATATATTAATCAAACAGATCTAGATGGTGTGGAGAATTACACACCGATATTGCGAAATCCAATATTCTTAGTCAATGTCCTTGCTATCCGGATCTATTATCCTCAATCTATAGCCTTGCTTAAAAGCCTTTAACAATTACGAAAATAGGCCTCTCTATATTCGGCCATGGTTAGTATTCTACCCGATTATATATATATATAAATAAACAAATCCTCTTACCTTGAAATCCCAAATTGGAGACTTATGATTTTTGGCTTTTAGGTCTAGTCGACTAAGCTTCCTTCAAATCCCGAATTGCACACCATCATAAAACCATTAAACTATTAGCTTTTTGGCTTTTGCCTTTCAAAAATCGGGAATAGATCATGAGAACTAATCAAAAATCAACACTTACCTTAGCATAGGAGATTCGGCTAGCACTAGAGAGAGATTCGGCAATGCCCATGGAAGATTTAAATGCCTAGGAAGTATAGAACTAATTCTCAAATAGGATGAATAGAAGAAAAGACTATGGATGCTTCTGCTTTCCTAGAGAAATCGGCACAAGAAGGAAAAAGTGGAGAAGAGTTTCATTTTAAAGAAATTGGAGAAAAGAAATTGGAGAGGAGAGGCTAGGGAATTTCGGCATAATGGGAGAGAAATTTAGGGTTTTCAAAGTGTCGAAATCAAGGAGCTAGCCCCTATTTATAGATATTTTGGCACCTCTTCACTAAAAACCGAAAACGCCTTAAAATTCAAGCTAAAGAGAGGAGAAATTCGGCACCCTCCTTGCCATGCAGAGAGCCAAATTTTACACTCCTCTAGGTGGTGGATTTTCGGCCAACACTTCCCTTGAAGATAAGCTCCTAACTTTTCTCCTTTTTATCTATGATATTATCACTTAAAAATCCACATAAATTCTCCTATTTTATAGCCTTGTAGCCGTCCACCTCTACTAATCCCTAATGCCAAATTTAACTCACTTAAATTAAAATATTTGGGCCTCATTAAACTTAATACTTGGGCCCCTAATTCCTTGTGTGTGGCGTCACCCTCTCTTCATTTAAAGCGCCAAATTTGGCCTAAAACATGGGCTTCTTGCGACCTAAAACTTGTTCCTTTTTAACTGTTAATGATGCCACTTTAATCTGGGCCTTTTTGCCTAATTCTAAGCCCAAATTTAGACCCCTATCAATTAAATTAACATAGTAAACCTATCCCTACACTAAATGTATAGGCCTGTAAATTTAGGATGTTACATTCAATCTGCTCCTGCAACTTCAGGATTGCCAGATTTGCTATCTTCAATCTGCTCCTGCAACTTCAGGATTGCCAGATTTGCTATCTTCGATCCGCTTTCAGCTCGGAAGGCAAGATCGATGTCTTCGATCCGCTCCTCAGTAACTTGTGAATGCCAGATCTGCTATCTTCAATCTGCTCCTACAACTTCAGGATTGCCAGATTTGCTATCTTCGATCCGCTTCGCTCAGGAAGGCAAGATTTGATGTCTTCGATCTGCTCCTGCAACTTCAGGAATGCCATATCTGCTATCTTCAATCTGCTCCTGCAATTTCAGGATTGCCAGATTTGCTATCTTCGATCCGCTTTGCTCAGGAAGGCAATATCTGCTAATTTATCGACGTTGTGACACCGTCCTCTTGGGGACCTGACCTGTAAAATCAGTTTTATGTGTTTATGCTTATGCAAAATGGTTAGGATACAATGATCGGAACGACTCTAATGCTCCTAACTAAATGTATTATGGATGACATCTGCCTGGATGCAGAATGTCATGAGAATGATTTCTTCAATGATTAGGATGCAATGATCAGAATGAATCAAATGCTCCTAACTAAATGTGTCTTGCATGAATGCAGGATTTCATGAGAATGATCCTCTTTTTAAACGCCTAGGATTGACATTGCTCATTATTCCTCCAGGTTGTATCACTGATGTAATATACTGTCTTCTTGTTCGGCTGGTATTCTCAACAGAAAACCCGAGAAAATGATTATATCTTGCTCAATGAATTTGCCCCATTGTAACTTCAGGGTTCATCTCATTGTGACTTAGGGGTATAGGGTCTGAATCTCTTCCATCCATCCCATTGCGACTCCAAAACGTAGGATTTGTTTCTTCTTCAATCCATCTCGTTGCTATTCAAGGGTACAGGACTTGTATCAGCTTCCATCTATCCCATTATAACTCGGGGGTATAGGGCCTATAGCTTGTTCCATCAACTGATCACTCCTCTGGTGACCCAATCACATGTGTATGCATGATGCTCGCGTGAATGCAGGATATCAATTTTTTCTCGAGAATGATCCCCATTTTACACTTGGGTTAACGATGCCCACTGACGCAATATCTTGTTGTTTGCTCAACCACCATCTTCGACAAAAATCCGGAGAGAAAATCTCAGTTTAGACTCTTCTTTAAACTGGTGAGTTTTAAACAATAGTCTGTTTCAGTTTCTTGTATGATTGAAAGCTTCTAGAGTAATATCACGAAACTCCTTTTATGAAAGTATTATTAGTCCACTAATCGTTATTTCAATGCAAAAATGCTTGAAAAGATCATAACTATGGATAAGAATGAAATTGATTGGGAGCATAGCTCAAAACAAGCAAGTTAATCAAAGCTAGCAAATGCAATTAAGCGAGGAATTTATTAAAGGTGTATCTTGAAAAGAATGAGGTAATCAAAGATAGCAAATTTAAAATGGATAATATGGGAAACTAGGTGCCCTGATATCGCAAAAGCTTCTGTTCAACTTCTTGAGGACCATTTTAAGCTCAACATGTGTTTAGGGGATCCAGTACTTTTTCGATGCCCCGAGACGTAGCATACTTCTTCATTGTTAATTCAGGCATAGTAAGATCATTGTATGCCCCCTTTGATCAAAATTTGAGCCGCCACTTTTAGGTTTTCAACTCAATCCCTTTTGGTCTCAAAGCGCCCTTTGCGGGTTTTCGCTTGGTCTCTCCTTTTTCTTTCTTCTTCTTTTTGCTGAAAATTTCTATTTTTCTTTTTTGAATTTTTTTTTGAAGGTGCCCTTTGCAGGTTTCACCTTGGTTTCTCCTTTTTAGGTGAAATACCTCTTGACTGAATTCACCGGACTGGGCATATCCCTGCCATCCATTTTGGTCAATGTTTCCATGACAGACTTTTTCGCTACTTAAAATATTTTCTAGTTTGGGCTCCATTTTTCTCTGAAATCTTTTTGTATATGAAGGATTTTCTTCAATATCCGGTCCCTATTTGGAAATTTTCTAAGATGAACCTATTTGTCGCAAACCCGCATTATCTGACTGCAACGGATAGCTATTAACTTTTCCTCACAAATTTGATTGACCACATCAGGATTTGATCCATTCTGCCTCATCCAACTTCAGTTGATTAAACTTGGAAAAAGGAATTTCGACTTCAATGGGTGAAACCAATAAGAAATGTGCTGCCCCGTTGACAGTCTTGGCCAATGTTTGATAAGCATAAATAGTAACTTCTGTATGCCAATCTTTACAAGTCTCGGTCTTTTGAGCTTTTATTTTTTCATTTGGCTGCCTTCGCTGCACTGGGATGTGGCACCTGATCTTTGAACAGACCGTAAACTTTTGACATTGTGCGGTTAAAGATGATCTTTTCGATATATTCTTTCGGCATTCTTTCTTTCTTTCTTTTTTTTTTAGTATTCTTTCTTTTTCTTTTCTTTGTTCCGATGACTATTGACTTTGTAATATTGGCATATGAAGCGACTTTTACCATTCTAGTGAAGAAATTGACAACCACGAAGATGAATTGGTGTCAGCCAGAAGCTTTTAATGAGACTGGCCTGATAACATCCATGCCCCACATATAGGAAATCTTATTTCTGCATTGAGCTAAGCTTTGATCTTCATTTCCTTCCTTGGCTCACGACGTATGATCTTTTTTTCATCCAGTATTAACAAATCAGAAGATATGATATAATTTCTGTCATCTTCAAAGTCTTGGGATCCCTTAGACCCATATTTCATTCAAAAAGAGAGTTAGTAATAGCATCGCTCATGTCATTGATATCTGGGTACCTATTGTAGGTACGAAGGCAAATTCCAAAGAATAAATGGTTCTAAGGATGATTATTTATATGGTATGGTCATGAATAAAGAATGAAAGAATATTTGTATCGAAATCCAAAGTATAAAAGAATCTATAAATAGAAAAATATTTGCTCAAAATGATGCATTTTATTGAACTAAAAATTCTGGACACAAGCCTATTTCACAAGAGGACTCTTATTGCCCCTAGGCTGAAAGCAATAAGTGTGTTTCGAATATTACTCTAGATTAGCCTTAAGAAATACATGTCTCTTCTACAGTCCTATTGCTCAAAACACTCCCAGGTTCATATTTCTGCATTTTGCGTGTCATCTAATTTCACAATACTCATGCCGATGAATTTTTCCACCAATTTCTTGAAAGCAAGGTAATTTTCTATCGAATGGCCTGTGACCCCCGCGTGGTACTCACATTGAGCATTTGGGTCATACCATTTTGGATATGGGGGTTGCATCAGTTTCGGGTAGCGAGGAGCCACCTCATGTGCATCGAATAGGGTTTGATATAACTCCTTGTATGTCATTGGAATCGTGTAAACTGGAGTTGCTTTGTACTGGATTCTCGTCTTAATGAGCCTTGATGGCCAGTGGTCACAGCCCTCGGTTGACCTACAGTGACTAATTTAGGATGCTTGCTCAAGCTATTCACTTCGTTTTCCCTATTTCTCGGGGCCTTTGAAGTCCACTCTCCCCTTTCCTTTGTTTCTGTCAGTATAGTCGGTTTGGCTCGATCATCCTCCGGGTTAAAATCTGAACCTATCGGGAAGTTGAACAGGGCCGAAGCATCAGTCTGACATTGAGGTCCAATAATGACGGGTACCCCATGCGAATGCGTGTCTGATTGAGTCTGGATATTTATCGGGGAATCATTATCTACACTGCTGACCATTGGGCAACTCTTTTTTTCAAGCCCCCCGACTAGTAATTGGGTTAACTGGTGCATCATATTCATTTGATCTCGCATATCCCGTTGAATTTTGGCCAACTACTCTTGCATCAGTATTTGCCTTTGCTCTAGTCTCTCAAACCTTTGTTCCATGTCTTCTAGGTTGACTGAAATAATTTTTAATTAATCAGGGTCTTCTCATGAAATCTAGCACATGCGATTTGATGCTATGTGAATGCATGCAATGCAAAAGGAGCTGATTCTGGTTCAATTCCATTTAGGAAACTTTATTTGAAAACAAAGCTCTTTACATAGAGCAGATTACAAATATACGGACATCCGTATTGTCTTCCGTTTTATCAAGAAAGTCATTTTCCATGTCGAGCTGCCTAATTTAGCAACCGAACCCGAATCGACACCCCTCTCTAATATGAAAATGCATGCAAAGCAACAATAGAAATAAAATTCAAAGCATGTAAAAAAAATCATCCAAACTCCTATCTGAGTGGCCACTAGGGTTTATCACAGCTCTACCTAGGGTGGGCTCTTAGGGCTTTCTATATGCAGTTCGGTTCTAAAGAGAGGTACCCGAACCAGCAGATTCCTCAATCCTCACCCATTATAGGCTCATATGGATCGAGTTCGGTTCAGGGGAATACATTTCCCTATGGCTGCACGGAGATGAAAATCTCACGAAGACATAGGTACGGATGTATCCCGGATGCGATTCACTATCCTGCACGGAGGTGAAAACCTCACGAAGGAGTAGCTTCTCACTCCCACTTAAAGGTGTGACCCAGCGGTCATGCAATATGATGCAAAGTACTCTACAAGACCCGAACCATAGCAATCAAATGAGATGATGCGAATGAATGCAATAAAAGGATCGTAATTTTTCAAATCAAATTTTCAATTTTCGACAAAAGGACAGAAATTAATCAATTTTACGGCTTGACTCTCTTTCAAGGTCCCCAGTGGAGTCGCCAAGCCGTCGAAACCATTTTTTAAACGAGTTTTGGAAAAACGGGAATCGACTTTAAAAATATGGAAATGGAGTCGCCACCGATCTTTTATTTAAGATGTGATCGAATCACCTTGAGATGGATTATTTTAATAAGACATTTTTATTAAAACAACAATTTTGGTCTACGAAATCTAAGAAAACAGGTTCGGGAGTTGGTTACGCACGAGGAAGGATTAGCACCCTCGCAACGCCCAAAATTGGTACCAAATTGATTAATTGATGTCCTAACGCCGAAAATTTGAAAAGATTCCAGATTACGATCCATTTATTTAAGATATATTTGAATGGCATCATATTAGATGCCGAAAGTTCTTATTTCGAATAAATAAAATGTCGTACTCAGTAAGTTAGGGCACAACATTTTATATTCTCAAAATTAGATTTATCCTTCAACATTCAATATTCATTCATTTAAAAATAAGAAGGATATTCAATTATTTGGGTCAAATGAAAAATCGCAACTTGAGAAGTTAGGGCACTATTTCTCAAAATTCCCGAATACGGAATATTGCCTTTGTTCTTTTGAAATTCTTATCTCGAGAAAATAAAACATTACACTCAGTAAGTTAGGGTGCAATGTCTCAACTTCTCGAGAATAAGTTTTTTATTTAAAATATCATGCATTTTGATTTAAGAGAGAAAGGATACTCGGTTATTAGGTTTTAAACGAGGAGAACCGGAACTCAGTAAGTTAGAACACGATTTTCTCGAAACCACTAAACACGAGCATTGCCTTATGATTTTAAAATCGAAATGACATTAAAACACTACATCTTTCGTAAGATACAATGGAATATTAAATACACCAAGCAATATATTAATCCATACATCAAACGTTACAACGATGAATCACAAATAATTAATGGTTACAAATTAAGGATTATAATCCATACAATAACAAACAAATAAACATCTAATACATAGAAATAGTATACGTCAACTTAAATAATACATGCGTAATAAACTTGATATAAAATAATGTATATATATATATATATAAAGTAAAAAAAAATGTTTAGAATAAATAAACATACGATTTAAAACAAGGTTCTTTAAAAGAACGAATTATATACACTAAATAAATTTAAAAGAATATATATATGCATATACATACATGAATAAATTTAAAAGAAAATATTTACATAAAATAGTACAAAATCAATAATATATATATACATATAAAATAATTTAATATAAATTGTATATATGTATATAAGAAGAATATATGTATAAAAATTTAATGAAAATAACATGGGGAAATAATATCTAAAACCATAAAAAATATATAATATTAACTTTAAAAAGATAGTTAAAAAAAACAGTAAACAAATAATCAAGTAAAACAATTAAGGGACTATTAAAATCAAAACAAAATTAGAGAGCTAAAAGTAATAAATTAAAAGAGAAAACGAAAAGGACTAAAAGCGCAATGCGCACAAATGATCGAGGATTAAATCAGCAAATATTCCGTAATCAAAACGCTACGCATGAGTTTGATTAATTTGAAAAGGCGCACAAATCTTTGGGCAAAACTAAAAAGAACAAAAGGAATAAAGGAAGGTTCAATCGATTGATGGCGCGAAATATAGGGACTAAATGCATAAATAAACCCTCGAGACTAAAACGCGCGGATCTCAGCCGCATATGGGTCGGGTCAAATCGAGTCATGGCCAAACGGTGCCGTTTCGGTGCTTGATTTCTAAAAAACAAAATGACGTCGTTTTTTGTTTGGTCTTAAAACCTAAAAAGAATGGCTATCTGCCATTTCCCTAAAATTTGCCGAAACCAAATCCCCCCCGAATCTGCTAGGGTTTCGCCTAAAGCCCGCCCTTGAGGGTCATCGATGCTTCACGCACCTCCGTCTTTGCCGGAGATTCAAGGGGGCAACCCCAGGTAAGCCCCTTTTTTTTACTTTCTTCTCTTTCAAAACTCAAGAGCAAAAAAGGAAAAGAAAACAAACGGAGAAAAAATTGAAATAAAAAAACAACCTCTTTTCTTTGATGGCTACTGTATATTTTTTAGAATTCCTGTGTTTCTTTTGTATTCAAAAACGTGAAGAAGTCCAGCCGATTGCAATCGTTTCTTTTCGGGCCTTTTAAAGCCGAAATTGAAAAACAAAAACAAATAAAAAATACAATCGTCTTTGCTTTGTTTTTCTTTGTTGTTATTTGCTCCCATTTGCTATTGTTTTGTTCTCTTGCGCAGGTACGGAGGTGGGCCGACGTGGTGTGCGTGGTTGTACGGAGCCGTACGCGGAGAGGCATGGCGCACATGTGTGGGGCTGCTGAAGCGGCGCTAGTTCTGCCCTAGGGTTTCTATTTGCTAAACCTCTTGGACTGTTCGGGCTTGCTCTATTATTGGGCCATTCGGGCCTGCAAAGTTTTGGGTCTGAATTTGTTTTGGGCCGGTTCCGGAATTGGGTTGTAAATTGTAATGGACATGGATTTTAATTTTGATTTGTAAATGGACATTTAATGGACTGTTTAATTTCTGGTGGTTTTGTTTTGTTTTTTTTTTGTTTTGTTTGGTTAATAATGGGCCCGGGCGAAAATGGGCTCCGACACTTATTATATATGTGATGTCCATATTTTCCAACAATCTCCCACTTGGACCACATATATATACTAATTACTCTATAATTACATGTCATTACATAACCTTATGAGCTCAAAATTATGTTAACATAGAACCAATGCGACTTTCGTTACATATATCGTAACTAAATCCATCCATGATCACATATATTAACACAACCAAATGACATAGATCAAGTATGGATGTGTAGCATGGAAATTACATGCAATATGATCTAAACATGTCTATTTCCAACTGGACCTCTTTAAACTTAAGTGAGGTCAGTACCAAAATAATAAACATAATGAATAAACTGAATATTTTATTTCTGATCAGAAAATAACCAAATACATAAATGTCTGAAAACAAACATAAAACAAATAAAATATAAACTCCCACTAAATCATGATATCCTCAAACAATATAACACTCATATGAGCAATGTGCTCATGAAAGACCTTGGGTGGTAAACCTTTTGTGAGCGGATCCGCTATCATGGAGTTTGTCCCAATGTGCTCTATGGATATTTGACCATTTTGCACTATTTCTTTTACAACTAGGAACTTTATGTCAATATGCTTTGACTTAGATGAACTCCTGTTGTTATTAGAATACAACACTGCTGACTTATTGTCACAAAATAATTTGAGTGGTCTTTCTACATTCTCCAAAATGCGCAGCCCTGTGACAAAGTTCCGCAACTATATTCCATGGTTTGATGCCTCATAGCATGCTACAAACTCTGCTGCCATAGTGGACGAAGCTACAAGTGTCTGTTTGACACTTTTCCAAGATATAGCTCCTCCAGCTAACAGGTAAATATAGCCTGATGTAGATTTTCTACAATCTTGGCATTCAGCGAAATCAGAATCAGAATACCCTATGACCTCCAAAAGATCTAATCTCTTATAAGTAAGCATGTAATATTTTGTTCTCTGAAAATATCTCATAACCCTTTAGCTGCTATCCAATTATCTATACTAGGGTTGCTTAAATATCTGCCTAATATCCCAACAATGTACGCAATGTCCGGACGCGTACAAACTTGAGCATACATTAAACTCCCAACAGTTGATGCATAGGGAATCTTTTTGTAACAGCCCAGTTTAGACCCTAGTCGGAACAATGGTTTCGAGACCACAAATCCGAGGTCGGGAAAATATTTTAAAATTATTTTTGGTGTTTACAATATGTGATTAAGCATGTGTGAAAATTCTGTGTGAAAATTTTATCGATTGTGTGCTTAATTTGCAAAAAAAGACTTAATCGCATAAAATGAAAAAGCTATGTGCTGATTGTTAAAGTGCTTATTTGGCATGGCTTTTTAAATGAGAAGTCCTTATGTTGATAATAGACCATTAAAAGAATGGATGGAAAAAAATGGGTTAAGGTTAGTGGATTTTAAATGATATTAAAAAGGCTAAAATTGGTATTTGATATTTATGTTAATATAATTAAAATAAAACAAAAAGATGGTCATTTTATCATCTTTCATGGCCGAATGAAGCAAAGAAGATAGCTAAAATAGGGCTTGAAATTTCGGCACTTGCATAGCTCAATCAAGATCAAGAAAAGAGAGATTCGGATCGAGATCGAGGCAAAGACAAAGTGCTCGATTGATCGACTTGTTTTGTAATTTCGACGTCCGAGGTAAGTTCGGGTATAATACGAATCGTTTAATTCACATTTATGTGTTATGTAATGAATGAATATATGTAGTTGATGAATGGATAATACTATATGTGGAATTGAGTGTTGTGGCACTAAGTGTGCATAATTAGAATTGAGACAGAAGTGAATAGCACTGTGTGTGCGAAATAAAGAAAGCCTCGGCTATATTGAATGTCACTGTGTGTGCGATGCCGAGTTAAATTCAGTTTAATATAAAGGCACTAAGTGTGCGATGATATCAAAGCTTCGGCTAAGGAAATGGGCACTAAGTGTGCGAGTAAATCGAATGATTACTGAAGATTGATCGAAATGTGGTATTGAGCATTGAGTAGCAAAAGTGTTCGTTTACTAAGTGTTGGCGCAGGTATGTACGGAATCTATGTGGTTGATGATTTTGTAGATAGATAAATAGTTGATTGGCTGAGCATTTGGCTATGGATGAGATTGTGAATTCATGAGAATTAATCTATGCGATGATTTGTTTTGCATTGATTTTGAATTATTGAGATAAATGTATTATATTACGAACTTACTAAGCTTCAAAGCTTACTGTGTGAAGTTTTCTCTGTTTTACAATATATTTAAAGCTAGCTCGGATCCGGGGATCGTCAGCAACTCAATCACACTATCGGCTATCTATTTTGGTACTTTTGGAAGTTGTGTATATTTGGAATATGGCATGTATAGGCTAGTGACGAAGATATGTTTTGAATGTTTTAGTCATACCATGTGATATGGCTTAGTAATTTGATGATATTGGTTTTTGCCTTGGATGTGTAAAAAGATGGTTAAAGATGTGTATATGTGATCTATGAGAGTAATCATTTTGGTATAAATTAGTAGAATGGAAATTGTATGTTTCATGATGGTTTTGGTAGGGATTAATTGATGCTTAAATTACATGTCTTTGTATGTGTAATTGTTACTTTGTGATGGTAAATTGAGATGAATTGAATAGGAAGAGGAATGATGATGTTAAGAGATTAAATTGAGTATGTTTTGGTATGTTTGAATGCTATTTGAGGTATGAAATTTAATTGGTTTGTGCTTGTAGGTGAGACCCAAAGTGTGGGTGGCAAATTGGCCTTGCAAATGGCCTATATTTGCCCACACGGTTGAGCATATGGGCGTGTGGCTCGACCGTGTTCTTCGTGGTTGTATTTCAAAAACAAGTCAGACTCGACCACGGGCTAGACACACAGGCGTGTGACTGGCCGTGTGGTGCAAGTCAGTGTCGACCATGGGTGAGGCACACGGGCGTGTCTCAGGCCGTGTGGACAAGTCAGAATGTATGCCCTGTTTTGCCACGGCTTGGACGCACGGGCGTGTCCGACACCGTGTGAGGCACACGGCCTACCCACACGGGCGTGTGACCCCTATAGCTTGGAAAATTGTTTGAATTTCAAAAAATTTCGTATGTGTTCGATTTAGTCCCAACCCCTTTGTAACACGTGTTTAAAGTCGCGTAGACCTCATTAAGGGACTATCTGTATATAAATTGATATGTTTGAATGATGTTATACTTTGTGTTGAGAAATGATTGTAAATATTTCGATTGTTCAGTAATACCTTTTAACCCTATTCCGGTGATGGTTTCGGGTTAGGGGTGTTACATTTTATATGTATCAGAACTACAGTTTAGTCGATTCTAGGACTAACGTAGCGCGTATGAGTCTTGCTATACATGCCATATATATAATTGCGATAGTGTGATGAATCCTGACAGTTAAAAAAATGTGTTTTTGTATAGTAAATGGATCACGAACGAGCAGTTGCTGATGATGTTGAGAGAAATGCACCTACTCCCGCTCAAGGGACAGCGCTGGCCGAATCTAGTCCGATTACTAGTAGCCACGAGGGAGAGGCTAAGCAAGCCTTCTTCCGAATGATGAGTGAGTGGTTTTCGGATTTTGTTCGAACGAATCCGGCTGCTCAACAACCTCCACCCCCACAAGTATCTGTAGTGCCACAAGTTTCAGATCCAATCTGATTGTGTAAGCCTTCTGTAGATAAAATTCGAAAGTATGGGGCCGAAGAGTTTAGGGCCACAGTTGATGATGATGCTGAACGAGCTGAGTTTTGGCTCGAGAATGCCATTTGAGTGTTTGATGAGATGTCATTGACTCCTGATGAATGCTTAAAATGTTTCGTTTCATTGTTAAGAGATACGGCATATAATTGGTGGAAAACGTTGATATCCGTGGTTCCGAGAGAGAGAATCACCTGGGATTTCTTTCAAGTTAAATTCCGAAAGAAATATATCAGTCAACGATTCATAGATCAGAAACGTAAAGAGTTCCTAAAGCTGAAACAAGGCCACATGTCTATTACTGAGTATGAACGGGAGTTTGTGAGATTGACCCAATACGCACGGGAATGTGTTTCGACCGAAGCGACAATGTGTAAACGTTTCATTGAAGGGCTGAATAAAGACATTAATTTGTTGGTTGGAATACTTGATTTGAATGAATTTGTAGTGTTAGTTGAAAGAGCCTACAAAGCTGAAGAACTGAGCAAAGAAAAGAAGAAAGCAGAATCCGAAGCTAGAGATGAAAGAAAAAGATCGATGAGCAAGTCGTATCAACCTCAATCAAAGAGATTCAAAGATGCAAGCAATCGTTCAAATGTTTCGTTTAGACATTCGAGTAGAGATCGTGTGAGACAAGGTGTTGGTCTAAGAACTCAAATTCCGATTGAATCGAGTGTTGGAAGTGTCAAAAGTAACAAGCCTAAGTGTAGACAGTGTGGGAGACGACATGTTGGAGAATGCTGGGGCAAGTATAATAATAGAGTTTGCTATAAATGTGGATCACGAGATCACTTCATTCGAGATTGCCCAGAGTTAGCTGAGAAAGATAATGTTCAGAATATGAGGCCGAGTAATATGACGGCTAGAGGTAGACCACCCAGAAACACCGGAAATATGAGTGGTAGCCAGAGAGGGACAACAGATACAGCTGTGAGATCCGAGGTGAGAGCACCTGCCCGAGCTTATGATATCTGCGCTCGTGAAGAAGCGACATCTCAAGACATCATAACTGGTACTTTTACTCTGTTTGATACTGATGTGATTGCATTGATAAATCCAGGGTCTACTCATTCGTATGTATGCATGAACTTAGCATCCAGTAAGACTCTACCTGTTAAGTCTACTGAGTTCGTAATTAGAGTATCGAACCCCTTAGGTAAAAGTGTCTTGGTTGACGAAGTATGCAAGAATTGTCCATTGATGTTTCGAGATATTTGTTTTCCGGCTAATCTGATGCTGCTACCCTTTGATGAATTTGATATAATTCTGAGTATGGATTGGGTCACTTTGCATAATGCTATTGTGAATTGTAAACGGAAGAGTATTGATTTGAGAAGTCAGAATGGTGAGATAGTTCGAATTGAATCCAGTGATTTGAATGGGTTATCGGCTGCTGTATTTTCGATGAAAGCTTTGAATTATGTGAAAAAGGGTTGTGAAGCCTATCTTGCGTATGTGATAGATACAAAAGTGACAGAAAAGAAAGTTGAATCTGTACCTGTAGTTTGCGAGTTCCCAGATGTGTTTCCTGAAGAACTATCGGGATTACCTCCGATACGAGAAGTTGAGTTTGGAATTGATTTAGTGCAGGGAACAACCCCTATCTCAATAGCTCAGTATAGAATGGCAATCGAAATTGAAAGAGTTGAAGTCTCGGTTGCAAGATTTGTGATGATAGAGGATTTGCACGACCGAGTTTCTCGCCTTGGGGTGCTCCTGTGTTGTTTGTGAAAAAGAAAGATGGAACTATGAGTATGTGTATTGATTACCGACAGTTGAACAAAGTGACGATAAAGAATAAATATCCTCTACCGCGAATCGATGATTTGTTTGATCAGTTGAAAGGAGCTACAGTGTTTTCTAAGATAGATTTGAGATCGGGCTATTATCAACTACGAGTTAAAGAATCAAATGTGCCAAAAACTGCCTTTAGAACGAGGTACGGGCATTATGAATTCTTAGTTATGCCTTTCGGACTAACAAATGCTCCTGCAGTGTTTATGGATTTGATGAATCGGATATTCAGACCGTATTTGGATCGATTTGTCGTGGTGTTTATTGATGACATCCTGATTTATTCTTGTGATGAGACGCAACATGCTGAGCATTTGAAAATCGTGTTACAGACTCTGCGTGAAAAGCAATTGTATGCAAAGTTTAGCAAATGTGAGTTCTGGTTGCGTGAGGTTGGTTTTCTGGGACATATTGTATCAGCTGCGGGAATACGAGTTGATCCGAGCAAGATTTCAGCTATTTTAGAATGGAAGCCTCCGAGAAATGTGTCTAAAGTCCGGAGTTTTTTGGGACTAGCGGGATATTATAGGCGGTTTATGAAAGGCTTTTCGATGATTGCGACTCTGTTGACAAAATTGCTACAGAAAGATGTTAAATTTGAATGGTCAGAAAAGTGTCAACAGAGTTTTGAACAGTTGAAAGCATTGTTGACAGAGGCACCAGTGTTAGTCCAACCTGAATCGGGTAAAGAATTCATAGTTTACAGTGATGCATCGTTGAATGGTTTGGGCTGTGTGTTGATGCAAGAGGGTAAAGTTATAGCTTATGCTTCGAGACAGTTAAAGCCACATGAAAAGAACTACCCGACGGATGATCTTGAATTAGCTGCAATTGTATTTGCATTGAAGATTTGGCGTCATTACCTATTTGGTGAGAAATGTCATATTTATACTGATCACAAGAGTTTGAAATATCTGATTACTCAGAAAGAATTAAATTTGAGACAGCGGAGATGGTTAGAATTACTAAAAGAATATGAATTAGTAATTGATTATCATCTTGGAAAAGCTAATGTTATTGCTGACACTTTGAGCCGAAAGTCTTTATTTTCTTTGCGAGAAATGAGTACTTAAATAGATCTGTGTGATGATGGTTCGGTTTTGGCTGAGTTGAAAGTGAGACCGATGTTTATACGTCAGATTTGTGATGCCTAGAAAAGTGATAATGAGATTATGACAAAACGAGCTCAATGTGGTTTGAATTCTGATTCAGAATTTTGAGTGGATAATGATGATTGTTTGAGATTTAGAGATCGGATTTGTGTTCCGAGGAATTCAGAGTTGATTCAGTTGATTTTGAACGAAGCTCACAATAGTCGTTTGGCTGTTCATCCGGAGAGTACAAAAATGTATAATAATCTGAAACAGTTTTATTGGTGGCATGGTATGAAACGGGATATCTCAGAGTTTGTTTCGAAATGTTTAATATGTCAGCAAGTTAAAGCTAAACATGAGGTTCCATCCGGTTTGTTACAACCTATCATGATTCCTGAGTGGAAATAGGAGAAAATCACAATGGACTTTGTATCGGGATTGCCTTTATCTCCGAGAAAGAAAGATGCAATATGGGTGATAGTTGACAGATTGACGAAATCAGCTCATTTTGTTCAGGTGAGAACAGATTATTCACTTGATAAGTTAGCCGAATTGTATATTTCTGAGATTGTGAAACTGCACGGGGTACCATTACCTATTGTATCTGATAGAGATCCGATATTTACCTCGCAGTTTTGGAAGAAATTACAAGAGGCTCTAGGCACAAAGCTGCATTTCAGTACTGCATTTCATCCGCAAATGGATGGTCAATCCGAGCGGATTATTCAGATTCTTGATGATATGTTGAGATGTTGCATCCTTGAGTTTGAAAGTATGTAGGAAAAACATTTGCCGTTGATTGAGTTTGTGTACAATAATAGTTTTCAATCTAGCATCAAAATGGCACCATATGAGGCTCTTTATGGTCGAAAATGCCGAACTCCATTGTACTGGACTGAGCTTAGCGAAAATAAGATTCACGGGGTCAATTTGATCAAAGAGACTGAACATAAAGTGAAAGTGATTCGCGATAGTCTGAAAGTTGCATCAGATCGTCAGAAGTCGTACGCAGACTTGAAACGAAAAGATATTGAGTTTTAGATCGGTGATAAAGTGTTTTTGAAAGTTTCTCCGTGGAAGAAAATACTCCGTTTCGGCAGAAAAGGCAAATTGAGCCCGAGGTTTATCGGGCCGTATGAGATCATCGAACGAATTGGGCCAGTTGCTTATAGATTGTTGTTACCACCTGAGTTAGAAAAGATTCATAATGTATTTCACGTATCGATGCTTCGACGATACAGATCTGATCCATCGCATGTGATTGCTCCTACTGAAGTTGAGATTCAGTCAGATTTATCGTATAGTGAAGAACCGATTCGAATTTTGGCACGTGAGGTCAAAGAGTTGAGAAATAAGAAGATTTCTTTAGTGAAAGTGTTGTGGCACAAACACGGAGTTGAAAAGGCTACGTGGGAGCCTGAAGATGTTATGAGAGAGGAATATCTGAACCTATTCACTGGTAAGAATTTCGGGGACGAAAATCCCTAAGGAGGGGAGAGTTGTAACAACCCGGTTTAGACCCTAGTCGGAACCGTGGTTTCGAGACCACAAATACAAGGTCAGAAAAATATTTTAAAATTGTTTTTGGTGTTTACAATATGTGATTAAGCATGTGTGAAATTTCTGTGTGAAAATTTTATCGATTGTGTGCTTAATTTGCAAAAAGAACTTAATCGCATAAAATACAAAAGCTATGTGCTGATTGTTAAAGTGCTTATTTGGCATGGCTTTTTAAATGAGAAGTCCTTATGTTGATAATATACCATTAAAAGAATGGATGGACAAAAATGGGTTAAGGTTAGTGGATTTTAAATGATATTAAAAAGGCTAAAATTGGTATTTGTTATTTATGTTAATATAATTAAAATAAAACAAAAAGATGGCCATTTTATCATCTTTCATGGCCGAATGAAGCAAAGAAGATAGCTAAAATAGAGCTTGAAATTTCAGCACTTGCATAGCTCAATCAAGATCAAGAAAAGAGAGATTCAGATCGAGGTCGAGGCAAAGACAAAGTGCTCGATTGATCGACTTGTTTCGTAACTTCGACGTCCGAGGTAAGTTCGTGTATAATACGAATTGTTTAATTCACATTTATGTGTTATGTAATGAATTAATATATGTAGTTGATGAATGGATAATGCTATATGTGGAATTGAGTGTTGTGGCACTAAGTGTGCGTAATTAGAATTGAGACAAAAGTGAATAGCACTGTGTGTGCGAAATAAAGAAAGCCTCGGCTATATTGAATGGCACTGTGTATGCGATACCGAGTTAAATTCGGTTTAATATAAAGGCACTAAGTGTGCGATGATATCAAAGCTTCGGCTAAGGAAATGGGCACCAAGTGTGCGAGTAAACCGAATGATTACTGAAGATTGATCGAAATATGGTATTGAGCATTGAGTAGCAAAAGTGTTCGTTTACTAAGTGTTGGCGAAGGTATGTACGGAACCTATGTGGTTGATGATTTTGTAGATAGATAAATAGTTGATTGTGTGAGCATTTAGCTATGGATGAGATTGTGAATTCATGAGAATTAATCTATGTGATGATTTGTTTTGCATTGATTTTGAATTATTGAGATAAATGTATTATATTACGAACTTACTAAGCTTTAAAGCTTACTGTGTGAAGTTTTATCTGTTTTACAGTATATTTAAAGCTAGCTCGAAACTGGGGATCGTCAGCGACTCAATCACACTATCGGCTATCTATTTTGGTACTTTTGAAAGTTGTATATATTTGGAATATGGCATGTATAGGCTAGTGACTAAGATATGTTTTGAATGTTTTAGCCATACCATGTGATATGGCTCGGTAGTTTGATGATATTGGTTTTTGCCTTGGATGTGTAAAAAGATGGTTAAAGATGTGCATATGTAATCTATGATAGTAATCATTTTGGTATAAATTAGTAGAATGGAAATGGTATGTTTCATGATGGTTTTGGTAGGGATTAATTGATGCTTAAATTACATGTCTTTGTATGTGCAATTGTTACTTTGTGATGGTAAATTGAGATGAATTGAATAGGAAGAGGAATGATGATGTTAAGAGATTAAATTGAGTATGTTTGAATGCTATTTGAGGTATGAAATTTAATTGGTTTGTGCTTGTAGGTGAGACCCAAAGTGTGGGTGGCAAATTGGCCTTGCAAATGGCCTATATTTGCCCACACGATTGAGCACACGGACGTGTGGCTCGACCATGTTCTTCGTGGTTGTATTTCAAAAACAAGTCAGACTCGACCACGGGCTGGACACACAGGCGTGTGACTGGCCATGTGGTGCAAGTCGATGTCGACCACGGGTGAGGCACACAGGGCGTGTCTCGGTGCCGTGTGGACAAGTCGATATGTATGCCCCTGCTTTGCCACGGCTTGGGCGCTTGCAGGCGTGTCCGACACCGTGTGAGGCACACGGCCTACCCACACGGGCGTGTGACCCCTGTAGCTTGGAAAATTGTTTGAATTTCAAAAAAAATTGTATGTCTTCGGTTTAGTCCCGACCCCTTTGTAACAAGTGTTTAAGGTCGCGTAGACCTCATTAAGGGACTATCTGTATATACATTGATATGTTTGAATGATGTTATACTTTGTGTTGAGAAATGATTGTAAATATTTCGATTGTTCGGTAATACCTTTTAACCCTATTCCGGCGATGGTTTCGGGTTAGGGGTGTTACATTTTTGCATTTCCTAAATTTCAAGGTTACTTTTAGGGCATTGAGTAAGACTAAATTTGTCTCCTTTAGCGACAGGGGTGTCACCTGGTCTACAACTCTGCATGTCAAACCTTTTGAGTACTTTATCGATATAGCTCTTTTGTAATAATCCAAGAATACCTCGAGATCGATCTCGATGTATCTAAATTCCTAAAACAAAAGAGGCGTCCCCAAGATCTTTCATCTCAAAATGCTTAGATAAAAATCTATTGGTTTCGTGCAATAAGCCTATATCATTAGCGGCATGCAAAATGTCATCAACATATAAAACCAAAAATATGTACTTACTCCCATTGAATTTGTGATACACACAATCATCAACAATATTCATCTTAAAATCGAACGAAATAATTATTTGATGAAACTTGTAGTACCATTGACGGGAAGCTTGTTTGAGTCCATAGATGGATTTTTTCAATTTGCAAACCATATTCTTTGAGTCTTCCAACTCAAAATTTTCTGGTTGCACCATATAAATTGTTTCTTCAATATCGCCATTAAGAAACGCAGTCTTAACATCCATCTGATGTAACTCAAGATCAAAATGACCAACAAGCGCCATGATTATCCTGAATGAGTCTTTCGATGAAACTGGAGAGAAAGTCTCTGTAAAATCAATACCTTCTTTTTAGTATATCATTTAGCTACAAGACGCGCCTTATACCTCTCCACATTACCATTTTCATCCCTCTTGGTTTTAAATATCCATTTACAACCAATTGGTTTTGCACCTTCAGGTAATGGGACAAGTTCCTAAACTTTATTGTCTTGCATAGATTTATACTCATCTTTCATGGCATCAATCCACTTTTGAGAATTAAAACTTTTAATGGCTTGATGAGAGTTTTTTGGATCATCTTCCATCATTCCATTATCATTCTCATGTTCTTCGAGAAATATAATATAATAATCTGGAATAGCATTTCTCCTCTCTCTTGTGGACCTCCTTAATGGCACTTGTTCTTGAGGTTGTTGAGTTTGTTCTTCTGTAATAATTACCTCATTTTGAATTGGGAGTTGTTCAACATTGTCTTGTAGAGGTTCTGGATTCACTTCTTGATCAATGATAGGTATAAGAACATGAACATCATCAAAAGCGATAGTAGGAATTGAGTTAGAATCCAATTCCTCCTCAAAAGCAATGTCTCTAACCTTATTTCTCCCCCCAAACTCAACATCCTCAAAAAATGTTGCAGTTCTCGTCTCAAAAATATTCCTTATTATGGGATCATAAAATTTATAGCCCCTAGATCGCTCAGAATAACCAATAAAGTAGTTGCTTACTGTTTTGGAGTCCAATTTCTTTTCATGTGGCATATAAACCTTGCCTCAGTTGGACATCCTCAAATGTGAAAGTGCTTTAGACTAGGCTTTTGATATGTCCAAAGCTCATAAGGTGTTTTTGCAACTGCTTTATTGGGTACTCTATTCGGAATGTAAGCTGCTGTCTTTAATGCTTCTCCCCAGAGGGACTCAGGTAAGGTAGAATGAGCAATCATGCTCCTTACCATATCCTTAAGAGTTCTGTTTCGTCTTTCAGCTACACCATTCATACTAGGTGATCCTGGCATGATGTATTGTGGGACAATACCGCATTCCTTTAGGAATTTCACAAATTGTCCTAGACATTGTTCACCTGAGCCATTATATCTACCGTAGTACTCGCCACTACGATCAGATCTGACAGTTTTAATCATTTTGTTGAGTTTATTCTCAACTTCAACTTTATAAGCTTTGAACATGTCCAAAGACTGAGATTTCTCATGAATGAAATATAGGTACCTATAACGTGAGTAATCGTCTATGAATGTTATGAAATATTGTTGACTATTCCAGGATGCCGTAGGGAATGGCCCACAAATATCTGTATGAATTAATTCTAAGACGTCTGAAGATCTGTTGGCACCTAATCTCTTGGTTTTGGTTTGTTTTCCCTTAATGCAATCGACACAGACATCAAAGTCTGTGAAGTCAAGAGACTCTAAAATACCATCAGACACAAGGCGTTCAACTGTAACTTTTGAGACATGACCTAAGCGCCTATGCCATAATGATGCTGAATTTTCCTTATTTAATTTGCGTTTAATACCACGTGATTCCACATGCAAGGTTTCATTATAGGATGCAACTGTTTCTAGCAAATAAAGGTTATCATAAGTATTTAAATAACCAGTTCCAATAACATTTAAATTTAAAGACAAATTAAATTGATTATTTCCGAATGAACAATAATATCCAAATTTGTCCAACGAAGAAACAAAAACTAAACCCCGTCTAAATGACGGTACAATACAAGTGTCTTTTAAATCCAAATAAAAACCATTTCTTAATAACAACCTAAAATGCCCAATCACTTCCACTTCTACCGATTTTCCATCGCCCACAAAGATGTGTCTTTCACCATTACTTGGCTTTTGGTAACTCAGGCAACCCTGCATAGAAACACTTATGTGAGTAGTAGCACCAGAATCTATCCACCAAGTGTTTCTAGGTATTGAAGCTAAATTAATCTCAGAACAGACCAAATTAAGAATTATACCTTTCTTTGCACGCCAAGCATGATATTTGGTACAATCTTTCTTTACGTGTCCAGACTTGTTACAAAAGAAACAATTCTCTGTAGCTTGTTGTTGTTTCTTTTGAGCTGAACCCTTAGCAGCTTCATTATGATATTTTCTTTTCTTGCCCTTGTCTTTAGGGGCATTAGCCAAATGAGCACTTTCAAACTTATCACGCTTCAACCTTTCTTCCTCTTGCACACAATGAGAAATGAGCTCATTTAGGGTCCATTTCTCCTTTTGACAATTATAACTAATTTTAAATTGATTAAACTGTGTAGGAAGCGATACCAAAACCATAAGAACAAGCAATTCCTCAGAAAGCTCGATCTTAAGTGCCTTAAGTCTTGAAGCAATATGGAAAATCTCCATAATGTACTCCCTTACTTTTCTTTGACCTTTATACTTCATAGACATCAAAGAAGTCAGAAGTGATGTCATCTCAACCTTATCGTTTTTAGCAAAACATTTTTCAATTTCATCAAGGAAACTCTTGGCCTGAGTAATCTCTTCAGATTCTTTGCCCCTAAAGGCTTCTGGAATTCTGTGTTTCATGATCATTAGACTCATGTGATTTGAACGATCCCACCTCTCAAAATCCCTCTTAACATCAGGGGTGTTTTCCGCAGTGAGAGGTGCAGGTTGTTCTTCCCTTAGTGCAAGGTCTATGTCCATACAGCCAAGCACTATAAGTAAGTGCCTTTTCCATTCCTTAAAATTAGTCCCATTAAGCATGGGTATAGAATTTATATTAGTAGATATTGTGGCAGCAGAAGATGAATTAGCTGAATATAGAACAAAAACAAGCTTAAATTAATATTCATAAGTAAACAATAAATTCAAGATAATGGCTAATCTCATCTCAAGATACCAAACACAACATTAATATCAAGTCTTTGGACAGTAATATTAAAAGTAAGTGGTACTCTTGTTGTAGCAATCAAACATTGACAATAAATTATGTCAAACAATGAATTAATCTTTGGACTAACTTATTGCTCACATAAAATACCTTATAATTGTCACACATTTATCACCACAGATGTCGTTGAAATTCTGCCAAACATTAACTTACTTTTGGGTCAATTAACAAACGCATGAATCACAAAAACATATAATCATCTTAATATTTCAAATAAACTAATCTATACAAAAGAGGTCACTTTGGCAGCATTTTGTTTCAACTAATTTATTTAAAATATTAGATATCCTTAATTAAAAGCCAAAATCTGAATTTATTTGTTTCAAAATATTTACCTTAATTTCATCTTTCAATCAAATTAAAAGATAATTATATATAATTATATAAATTTCCAAAACAACATGCATTTATTAGGCCAATTTACCAGTAAATGCCCTCTTTTTTCAAAAATTACGGAAATGGACCTATTATTTAATTATTTACCGGAATGGGCCATTTTCCCCGAAAGCGCGTCCACATCAACGCGATGTCAGGGTATGTGGTAGGAAAACGTGTCCCTGGGGGATCGTTTTTGCCACATCAGCAGAAATCACGTCTTTGAGGGCGCGCTTTGCTAATGTGGCAAAAACGCTCCCCCAAGGACGCGTTTTGCCCGTTTTTTTCCGTTAGGATTTTCAGCTGTTTTTAGGGTTAGAGTTAGGGTTTTTAGGGTTTTAGGTTTTTAGGGTTTAGGGTTAGGGTTTTTAGGGAAAAATTAATAAATTAGGGTTTAGGATTAATTAATTAAAATAATTTTGTGTTTAGGGTTTTGGGAAAAATATATTAGCAATATAAAAATTATTTGTTTTTTTTTACAGTATTATCTGATAAAATAATTTTGAGAAGAAGTTTCTGAACAAATAGTGTCCAAAATGCTTCAAGCAGGATGCAATTTGTCGGCAAAAGTAAAAAAAAAGCTCCCACGTGGGCGCTCTTTTGCTCTGAGTTTCTGAAAAGATAATTTTGAGAAGACGTTTACGAACAAATAGTGACCAAAACGCTTCAAGCGGGATGCATCATGTCAACAAAGTCTTGAAAAAAGCTCCCACGTGACGCTCTTTTGCTACGTGATAGTTTCGAAAAGATAATTTTGAGAAGACGTTTACGAACAAATAGTGACCAAAACGCTTCAAGCGGGATGCACTATCAGCAAGAGTACTAAAAAAGCTCTCATGTGGACGCTCTTTTTGCTACGAGAGTTCTGAAAAGATAATTTTTAGAAGACGTTTACAACAAATAGTGACCAAAACGCTTCAAACAGGATGCATCGGCAATAAATAGTATCAAAAAAGCTCCCACGTGGGCGCTTTTTTTACTCTGATAGTTCTGAAAAGATAATTTTGAGAAGACTTTTCTGAACAAATAGTGACCAAAACGCTTCAAGCAGGATGCACTGTCAGCAATAGTACTGAAAAAAGCTCCCACGTGGATGCTCTTTTGCTAAGTAGTTCCTATTTGGCCTTAGACTATAAATGAGCCAAATTTCATTTTCAGGTTGCATAATAGAAATTGAGGCAAAAGTATAATAGAAACTGAAGATGAGTGAACGTATTAGTGCTGTTATTTACTATGATGGTAAGGTTCGTGACATCGAGAACGGTGTTGTTTTTTTATCGGAGAACATAGCGCAACTAGTTTTTAACCAGAATATAGATTTGATAGAACTTCGTAAAAGAATTAGGCGTAAAATCTTCGAAACGACGCCAATGAAAGTTCTATCTATTAAGTATATATTTTGTGCTTCAGTTGATCCCGTGAGATATGACTCATTCGACATCAAAGGTCCTCAGAGCTTGGAGGCAATGGTGGAGACTCATCTTGCTAGTGGATCACCCTATCTTGAGGTATATGTACAATTTTTATCGCCAAGTAAAATTCCTTCGACTTCAACATCTACTACTGTTCGAGGGGAATACACGGCCCCAAGCCGACACTCTGTTAGTGGGAGGCAGAATACGGAAGCGCCCGTGTTTGGTGGTAGTATAGAAAATACAACCTCTGCACGACACTCGGTTGGTGGATGGGACATGCATATCGGTGGGTCGATGTTCGATGCTAGAAATACGTATTGGGGAACGTCATCAACTTCTAGTGGTTGGCAATCCACACATGATTAGGGACGTTACGAAAGTTATTTAAGAAGGGATAATGTACTCCCCACGACATCCACCAGCGAGGGGGCCTCGTTCGTTGCAGATGATAGTGGGTCGGATGATGAGTCCGATGTGGATCCACCTCGAGAGCCTGGCCTCGATGGTGCAGAAGTTGCATTATTTTCTGAACCGGAGCCTGTTCCAACCATACTTGAAGATGTTGAAGGGGGTTCAGATGAAGAAGAAGAAGATCCATGATTCAGGGCTTACTCGCCTCCAGCCCACATGCATAATATCGATCAATCTCAAGACGATGCATTGGAGTTTCCAGAACTACCACACAGAAGGCGTGATCATACAAGTTCATCGTTAGATTCGGGTGAATTGGAAGTTGGTAAAGAGTTTTCCAACAATGATAGTTTTCTTGGTGCATTGAAACAATATAGCATCGAGAACGGGGTTAACTACAACGTGATTAAATCCAAACCTGATAAGTATGAGGCCAAGTGTGCAGTGCAAGACAGTACATGTTCATGGAAAATCATGGCCTCGTTGAGGAAAAGGACAGGCTTGTGAGAGATTAAAAAGTACAAAGGTCCACATACATGTGTTGTCGGTACAATATCACTAGGTGTTTAGGGTTTTTGAGTAATACTGATATTACGTAATGTTGCATTATTTAACGTACTTCGTTGACAGGTGTTTCACAAGATCATCCCAAGATGGATTCAGATATGTTGGCTAGCTTAATAATACCGATGGTGAAGGCGAATCCCAAGACTTCAGTGTCGGTCTTAATTGTCAATATTCGTAGTCAATTGAGGTACACGCCCTCTTACCGCAAGACTTGGATAGCTAAGCAGAAGGCGTTGGAAAGGTTGCATGGCCGGTGGAACGCTTCATATAATGAAGTGTGGCAGCGGTGTCAGGTGCTAGAGAGATATGTCCCAGGCTGCATAACAGACCTTGAAACGGCACCTACATACTACAATGATCGATTGCTCTGTGGATGCCAAGTGTTCAAGCATCTGTTCTAGACATTTAAGCAATGCTGAGACGTATTTCTATACTGCAAGCCACTGGTACAAATTGACGGTACCTTTATGTTTGGTAGATATACGCATCGGCTATTGCTAGCTGTGGCACAAGATGACAGTGGGAGAATCCTTCCAATTGCGTTTGCAATAACACCGGGGGAGTCAGTTGATGACTGGGATTTCTTTCTATCTAGGTCAAGGAGGCATGTCTGCCCCCAACCTGATATATGTGTTATATCGGATCGGGGCCCTAGAATACTAGCTGCAATAGAACGACAGGGAAGCCTATGGCATCGCATACACCATCATATTGCCTAAGGCATGTTGCGTCCAACTACCACGGGCAACATCGATCTACAAGTGAACGACGGCAAGTGACCAACATGGGTATGTAATATCTATTAATATAATTTCGTTTGTAATATTCAATTTATTCTTAATTGAAGAGTGGTATGTAATATTCGCTATCAACTTATATTGGCAGGGTACGAGATGAATAAGGACTGTTTTCACGATATGTTGGCGATTTTGCGCTCAGTTAACGAAGAATACGCAAACTACCTATGCAACATACCTTTCGAACAGTGGACACAAGCATACGACGGCGGCCTACGATATGGTCATATGACCTCAAACTCAAGCTAAATGCATAAATTACATTTCTAAAAGGCACGCGTCATTTGCCGATAACATCGGTTGTGCGAGAGACATATTTTTTCGTTTAGCGGCACTATTTCCGGCGAAAGCGAGTTATAAAGGCCAAATGCAGGGAGGCCATCTATGGTGTGCGAAGGTATTGCGAGAAATTAACAAGGCGAAGGCACGGGCCA
The DNA here is from genome assembly GCA_025698515.1 of Gossypium sturtianum. Taxonomy (NCBI): domain Eukaryota; kingdom Viridiplantae; phylum Streptophyta; class Magnoliopsida; order Malvales; family Malvaceae; genus Gossypium; species Gossypium sturtianum. The sequence continues at coordinate 10,302,506 of CM046950.1, read as the reverse complement.
ACACCATGCACACAGTGTGTCACGATCGCGACAACCTATGGTTTCGTGTGACGGAGTTTGACAGACCGAACCAAGGTATTCTTGGCGGGAAATATCGTGTACACTTGAGAAATAGGACCTGCGACTGTGGGATATTTGACGCACTTCGTTATCCATGCGCTCATGTAATTGCAGCTTGTCAGAATCTCCGTCTGGATCCCATGAGCTATGTCGACGAAGTGTACAAAATAGAATACATGTACAACGTGTGGAGACACGTATTCCCACCAGTCCCAGATGAACGTAAGTGACCGTCTGTATCGCTTGCTCCGTTTAAGCCGCATTCTGGATAGAATCTGCGTCGCAAACCAAAGGGTCGACCTTGCTCGACTAGAATACGCAACAATATGGATATCCGAGAAACAGCCAACCAACGGAAGTTATGCGGATGGTGTAGGAACCCAGGCCATACATCTCGCTCATGTCCAATCGGAATAGTTGATAGTCTCCTTATCATTTTTGTCTCTTGGTGGCTATGAAAATTCTTTCAATTTCTTGATGAAAATGGTGGACTTTTATAGAAGGACTAAGTTGCAAAACAAAAAAAAAAGTTTTTCTTTTCTCTTCTCCTTACTCACGTTAGAAAGATGGAAGGATGAAGACTCTTCATCTTTCCTTCCTTATATACTAAGTAAAAATTAATAAAATATAAATAAATATCAAATCAAAACATTACTAAACTAATATGTATCTATTTAATTATCTAAAATATCACCATCATCATTATTCTTCAAAATTATCTTTCTTGCTAAATGATTATTTTGCCCCTTATGATCCTTCAAAATTCCTACATTGGATCAACACCCATATTGATAAAATTGCAATTTAACCCCTCATACTTTTTCACTTATTCAATTTAGTCCTAATTCATCTATTTTTTCTTAGTTTCTAGATCATTCCACCCTTAAAATATTTACACCGTTGGCCCTTTAAGTTTTTCATATATATATTTTAACCTCTCAAATTTTGAATATTTACTCTTGAGCCACAAAAATTTTCTCACATTTGCGATTTAGTCCTTACTTGAACCAATACAATTAGGATATTAAAAATAACTTTTATTTTATTAAAAAATATAAAAAAGTAAATTACAATTAAAATATTAAAAACAACTTTTATTTTATTAAATGTAACAATATAAAAAAGTTTGTAGAAATATATTAAAAATATAAAAATATTAAAAATAGTGTCTTATTAAAAAATAGATTTTATTAAAAATATATAAAGTAAATTACAATTAGGATATTAAAAACAACTTTTATTCTATTAAAAATATAAAAAGTAAATTACAATTAAAAAATTTAAAACAACTTTTATTTTATCAAAAATATAAAAATTAAATTATAATTAAAATATTAAAAACAACTTTTATTTCATTATACGGCTCCAGTAATGTGTCTCTTAACCAGCCCATCTCGATCCGACCTCCGTTAATATTATCCGGAATAGCACCCAAAAGCTCGTAGCATACAGCTCCCCAATCACCAGAAGTTGCGGACCCGGTGACTACGTAACCATCCACCGGCAATCCCAATTGCAACTGCACGTCTTCCAGAGTGATAGTACACTCTCCGCATGGAAGATGGAAAGTGTGCGTCTCGGGTCTCCACCTCTCTATCAACGCACTGATTAGTTTCGGGTCCAACTTGCACCCCCGGCCTATCGTGGCCACGTGCCAAAAACCCGCTTCCCGTAGGTAATTCTCTATCAACGGCGATGGCGGACCAGGCATATTACGAATATAGCATTGCAACACCCGATCTACAGACTGTTATAAAAAATTATAAAATAAAAATTAATTAAAATTGCATAAATGAAAAAAATATTAAATAGTATTGAAAAATTAAAATTATAACTTACCATTGTCATTTGATCGACGGAGATGTGTTTATTATCGAGACGAATTAATTCTCCGGCCATTCCTAACACGATCGAATATTTCTTAATTTAAATTAAAACTAATTCAAAAAACTTTTAAACAGGGTTTTTTTGTAAAAATTAAAGGACTTTTGTGAAATTTGAGAGGAATTTGAGAGAAATTTGAGAGAAAGTTGAGATAAATTGTAGAAATTGTAAAAAGACTTTTGTGTGAAAAAATTGAAAGGAGGCTTTTATAGTTTTTTATTTTTTGACCGTTGGAGGCCAAACAGTAAAAAAAAAGCCGTTGGGGTAGGAAAAAAGGGGCAAAACGTGTCCCTGGGGGAGCGTTTTTGCCACATCAGCAAAGCGCGCCCTCAAGAACGCGATTTACTGGCGATGTGGCAAAAACGCCCCCCAGGACGCGCGCTTCTGCCACATACCCCGACATCGCTACCGACGTGGGCGCTTTTTCGGAAAAATGGCCCATTCCGGTAAATAATTAAATAATAGGTCCATTTTCGTAATTTTTGAAAAAAATGGCATTTACTGGTAAATTGGTCCATTTATTATATGTGTATATAATCAAAATATATATATGAATTAAGTTATGCCTATTTATTGTTAACTTTTTTTTTAATCCATCGAAAAAAATAAAAGAAAAGGAAAACCTTAATTTTTTTTTTATAAATTCAAAAAATATATACTTTAATATAGGCCTTCAAAGATCAATATATATCTGAAATATAAAACCCATAAAATTTTATGAATCAATCGTTTAAAGAAGAAACTTTAATCAATTCCCAATGATTTAACATGACGAGGCTCAGATGCCACTTGTTAGATTTGTAAAATAAATCTAAAATAAAACTTAATAAATCAGGATCTATTATGTCAAATCATAAAGAATAAATCAAGAACAAAACTAGATGCAGAATCGTACCGAAATCCATGAATTTCTTGAAGTTTTACAGAATCTTAGGGATTTGATCTTCCAAATTAGCACACAAGAAATTCAAAGAATATATGCTCTCTCTTTCCTAATGATGGGATATTAGAAAAGATATCTTGTGTATAATTTGGGGACCATAACCCTAATATTTATAACATTGACATATTAGTTCTAATCAAATTCTAATTAGCCTATATTAATCAGAATTTGATTAGAATTCAATTATTAGAGTATCTACACATATTTGACACATACTTTATTTAATAATTAAAGCCCAATAAAATTTTAACCAAATTAGATCACTTTTAATTTGGGCTAACCTATCATGATAGTAAATAATAACATGTAATTACCCTTATTATATATGCGATTTCCATATTTTCCAACATTATGCACTTAAACTCATTGGAGCTCAGTTGATGTGTGTTTATTTTATCCTTTAATTATAAATAAAACTACTTATATTTTTTTTAATTGGAAAAAAAAAATTCAACTAATTAGAAACGGATACTTTTGGGTATCATTTGGGAAGTAACATCCTTGCCTAAGAAAAATGTAGTGATAATCTATGTTTATTGGGTTGAGCAGTAAAAATTTTGAAAAATTTTAATTAAGGTATCGAATTTGTTATTTGTGAATGAAAAGTAGAATATGCTTTTTGTGTAGGGGTTTGATTCGGTTCGACTTCAAATTTTATCGGGACTTAATAGATAAAAGTATCATAGAGACCCTTGTAGTCTGATAAGATTTTGTCTAATTTACTTTAAAAATAGACAAATTAATCATTGTATGTTAAATCAAATAGTAAAATAGTCATTTCTGTTAAATTTTTTATCTATTTGTACTGGTAAAAAATGATGCGATTGTTGAAATAACTAAAGATTTACGCATGAAGTGTCATGTACACCTCATACTGATGTATATGGATAGTGGCATATCTAGGGGGCTGGTAGGGGCCCTAGTCCCCTAAAATGAAAATTTGTTTATTTATTCCCTTTAGAAATTTTAAAATTTTAAATTAGTAAAGATAAAATTACACTTTACCCCCTAAAAATGATAAAATTTTTATTTAATTCTTCAAAAATAATAAAGATTTAGGCTATTAAAAACTACAACTTAATTTCGGCCCCCTAAAATAATTATCTGGTTTCGCCCCTATATATGGATTAATTTTTAATAGTAAAAATAGATGAAATTTTTATCTAACATACAATAATTAATTAATTTATTTTCTAAATAAAAAATAAAATACAATTCGATTCCTAATACAAAAGTATCGATATTAATATTAACAACTGAATATTATGGGTAAATTACCAAGAAATACCCTTTTTTTACAAAATTTACAGAAAATGACCTGTTATCTAATTATTTACCGAAAAGAGTCATTTCTCCCGAAAACGCGTCCACGTCAGCGCGATTTCAAGGGATGCAGCACGAAAACGCGTCCCTGGGGGAGCGTTTTTGCCACATCAGCAAAAAAGGCTTCCTTGAGGGCGCGCTTTGCTGATGTGGCAAAAACGCTCCCCCAAGGATGCGTTTTAGCCCGTGTTTTTTTCCAAAAAAAAAAACTATTCTCAAATTAAATTTTCAAAAAAAGGTCATTTTTTAGGTATTATAAAAATAGACCAAATTTTTTAAAAATTTACGAGAATAAACCTTTATAAAGACTCAAAGTAACAACACCATTTTTTTTAAGGTGTCATCAATTAATATGAAAATATAACTTACAAAGCAAATCTTTATATAGACTCAAAGTCTCATTTCCCTTATTTTCTTGAGCAATGTAGGATATGAGATATGTGTATATATAGACTTATGAATAGTTTTGCAGCTTGTTCCTAAACAATGTGGGATTCCTTCCTCTTTTAACTAACAACATGAGATTAAAGGCTACACTATATTTTATATTTTTTTTTACAAAACAATTTCTAATTTTTTTATATTTTGTTAACATTTTCTCATATTATAAAATTATCTTTTGAGATCTTTAATCTTGTTGCATTTTTGAATTGTTAACATATACAAAAGAACTATTAAAAAAAAAGAACAAATTGCACATATGAAACTTGTACATGCAATAATCTTCTATTCAATTTTAAATGTTTGAAGTTAATATCAATGCAATTCTAATTTTTAAAATAATTTTCCATTATTTAAATTTAGAAGTTATACTTTTAATTTTTATTTATTTATTTTATTTTATATTATAAATGTTTGATTAATAAATAAATGGTGAGTATTTGGTACTCAAATAGTATTTTTTTGTAATTTTAAAAAATTGATATATCTTTTTAAATATTTATTTATTTTTAATATTTTACTATACTAATTAAATTTTTTAATTCTAATTTAATTTAATTTTCATCACCTAATGAATGCTGATAAATTTATTTCAGATATATTTTGACTAGATAGATAATCTATTTAAACATAGTATATAATTATGTTAAATAAGTTTTTTTATAGAAATATATAATATACATAAAATATAATAATTATTTTTCGTATTTTATATCTAGATTAAATTACATTAGTAGTCACTTAACTATATTTTTTAGCTATCGAATTGTAAAAACTTACAAAATGATCACTCAACTATTAATAATTTTTTAATATTTTACCATACTCATTTTATATTTTATGTTTTTTTTTAGTTATAGAGTTTAAAAGTTTTATTTATAATGTAACAAATGTTAACTTTTTGTAAAAAAATTTAAACTCTAAGTAAAAAAAATCAAATATAGTGTAGCCTTTAATCTCATGTTGTTAGTTAAAAGAGGAAGGAATCCCACATTGTTTAGGAACAAGCTGCAAAATTGTTCATAAGTCTATATATACACATATCTCATATCCCACATTGCTCAAGAAAACAAGGGAAATGAGACTTTAGGTCTATATAAAGATTTGCTTTATAAGTTATATTTCCATATTAATTGATGACACCTTAAAAAAAATGGTGTTTGTACAGGCCCAATTTAGCCCGGGCCCACTACTTATCAGAAACAAAAAAGAAAAAACAAAGTCCAATAAATAAAGTCCAAAAATACAAAAAAAATGGGCCCAAAAACTAGCCCGATTCCTATTGGCCCAATAGGCCCGAACACTAAAACCAATTCAGGAACCATAGGGTTCCTGAGCTTCCTAGCGCCGCTGTCTCTACGTGATTTGCCAGCGGGTTCAGCGCCCGAGACCTGACCACCACGGCTCCTCCGCCTGCGCCTTGCACCAAAACGGCCTACTGGCCTCGTTGACTCTCCATCGCTTGCAAGAAAAGAGCAAAAAGGATAGAAAGCAGCAAAAGAAAAAAGCAACAGCACAAAAATATTGTATTTTATTTCCTCAACTTCGGTTATAAAACCGAAGAACAAACCATTGTAAAGGAGGGATTTTTTTGGAAATAAAATAGCAGAGATTTTGAATAAAAAAATAGAGAAAAAAACTCGAAATACAAAAAAAGAAACGAAGATCAAATATAAAAAAATCCGAAAGGTGATTTTCGTTTTATTTTAAGTGCTTATTATTTTATCTTCTTTCTTTACATACGAAATAAAAAAAGGGAATAGGGGCTTATCGGAGTCGTTTCATCTTCTTCATCGTCGGATACCGAAGGCCCTTTTGCCTATTTCGGTGATTTTCTCCCATTTTTTAGGAAAATAACCCAAGATTCGGGTTAGGGAGTCGAAAAGCCAAAGAGGGGGTGATTTTTCGTTTTCCGGCCATCGTGGACGGCGACGCCGTCGCCGACGGCCGGCGGCCGCCACGGTGGTCCGGCGCCAGACTCCCAGCCGGACTATGGGGAGAGGGAGAGAGTTTTTTTTAAAAGTCCTTGGTTTTTTTTAGGGGAGGGCTGAAATGAACAGAAAAGAAAAATTTTGGGCTTAAATAGGAGGTGCAAAACGACGTAGTTTTGCAAGGCCTCCCCAGACGCCAAAACGACGTCGTTTTGGGGAGGCCGACCTGACCCGACCCGCCTGCCGAAGGGATCCGTGTGTTTCCGTTTTAATGGGCTAATTTCGCGAACGGTCCCTCCGCTTTTGCGCTGCGTTTCAATGTAGCCCTATTTTCTTTTTCTATTTTTTTAAATCTATCCTTGTTAATTCTATTTTTTTTATTCTGGTCCATCTAACAAATATGCACACGTGGACAAAAGGGGTATTGTCGCGTTCAGTCCCTATCCTTTTTAGCGCGTCTTATTTTGGTCCTTTTCCCTTTATTTTTTTTTAAATTAGCCCCAAACGTTTGTTTTGAGTATAATTTAGTCCCTTTTTTATTTTCTTTTGTTAATTTAGCTATTTTTATCATTATTTTAATATTGATATTGTTATTAGTATTAATATTGCTGTTATTAATTTTATTATTAATCTCATTGATATTACCATTACATTATTCTTATGTATATATTACTGATTTCATATTATTTTATGTATGTATTTTCTTTTAAATCTATCTATGTATATATTTTCTCTTTTAAATCTATATATAAATATATAATTGTTCTTTTAAAGATCTTATTTTAAATTACATTTTATTTATTTCAAACACTTTTCTATATTATTTTTATACATACATTATTTATTAAGTTTTTTATTTTAGGTAAGTATATTTGGGTTTAGATTATTTTGTATACTATACATTTTAAATTTCTTATTACATAATAATTATTTCATAAACTCATCTATAAATTATTATATTGATTATAGTTTATTTTCTAAATTGTTTCATAAATTGTTGGTTTTAAACTTCTCTTCTTTATTTATTTTAAATCCATTTGTCATCATTCAAAGTTTATTTTATACTAATTTTCCATATAAATTTTGTAAGATTACTATATCTTTTAGTTTATTGATCTTTGATTGTTAAAATGGGTCTTTTGAAATGGAGTATGTCATGAAATAGTTGCTATTGTGTAGTTGTACATTTAGGGTCCGTTTGTTTGCCAGTAAAATGTTTTCCGGAAAATGATTTCAGGAAAATGATTTACTTTTCTGGAAAATGATTTACTGAAAATATTTTCTGGTGTTTGGATGAATCTGTGTAAAATATTTTCTGTTGTTTGGCAGATTTCCTGAAAATATTTTCCGGAAAAGTTATTTTTACATATATTAATAAATTTATATACATATTAATAAATTTTTATTTTAAAGGCTTCGTTTGTTTGCCAGTAAAGCATTTTCCGAAAAATGATTTCTATGTATTATTTTCTAACATTGTTTGTATATTGTCATATGTATTTTTTTTTTTGTACATTTTGATGTATATAATTATGTATGTTTTTCACTTAAAACCAATTCATTTATTCGAGTTGACTCGAAAAATCGAACAATTCAACTTGAATGACTCGAGTTTTTGATAATTAAAAAATTAGAAAATAAATTTGATAATTTGATACAAAATTAAAAAATAAAATAAAATGATGTGTCTCTACTTGGAGTGAAATAGTGGGAGTTTGTGGCAACTCATCCTTGATGGATTTTTATAAAAATATTTGGTGTTTGTCTCAATTCAATACCCAAACCGATGTTCAAACACTGATTGAAACTAGGGAAGTTAATTAACAAATTTTAAAGAGAGTAAAGTAGATATATAATAAATGGTACACACAATTTATTATAGTAATTCATATACTACTTTTACTCTTGTTCAATGATGATTTTATTCAAAAATCATATTGACTAAATTACAATAGATAATTGTAACCCAACAAAAAAAACTTCAAAATTACAATCACACTCACCCCAAAAACATCACTTACAAATAGAGTTTACTATCTGCAGAATACTTAGGATACAAGAGTACAACAATACACATATTAATAGATTTGGAAATCACAAAACAAGCTCTCACACAGTTTAAATTCAATCCTTTATCTATAATTTGAATTTTGAATGCTAGCTTTCAGCTCCAAACAAATTCAAAATAGCTGTATCACCAAGTCAAACAAGATAAAGATAAAGCCTGCTATCAATAAAATACTCCTCTTCCTTCTCCCATGCAAAACTAAATTCTCTAGTTAATCATTTAAAAAAAAACATATTTCATAAAAGTTGTTAATCATTTACTTTTGAATTTTGAATTTTGATTATTAGGCTTGTGTTATCTGTGACATGTGGAGACCCTAACTTATGTAAGTGTAAGATGAATTATACAACGAAATCCACCAAATACATAAAGCTAAGTCCTCCAAGAGATAAACAGCACAGGAAGGGACAGGATATGTACTTCAAGGAAAACTAGGAAAGACTTCTGAAATATTACCATATGCATTTAGCTTGTGTCATCAAGTTGAAATTACTTAAGTGCCCCACATCAACAAAATGGTTCATAGAGTAGAAACACTTTAGATGAAACAAGTCAATGATGCTAAACATTTTAATAGGATAAGCCATTCAAACAATAACAAGCAGGAGACAAAGATCTTGCAACTGAAGACAGAGTAACACACACTGCTTTCTCAAGCTCCCTAACTCTAGTTTCGCTTCTCTCGTCTTTCTTCAAGAGCAGAAGTGCCGCACAGCTTCAAATGAAAAATGTTGTGTATAAAAAAAAAAATGTAACGTGAACATAATTATTTATTTACGACATGTGAAAAGTAGATAGCCTTTTCCTTGTGAATTATGATCTGTAAATACAATTTTCAAACTCAGAGGCGTGATAGAAGGAATTCAAGTTCCGAAAAGATCAAGATAAGAGAACGGTGGTAGTGATTTTTATGGTTTAACAATTAACAAGCATGAAGGTAATTACATTATAAAGTGCATATATATAAAGCTAGTTATCCTTCAAATTATATCAAGGAAAGATAAATGAATACAAGCTCAAAACCCCAAAATAGTTCTCATCTGAGCTTGAGATGATGTTAAAACTAAAATCTATCCGACTAATGTATATATGTCGAGAATATCACAAGTCCTTCATTTAAATGTTCAAAAACATGCTGCTGTTTCATTCAAATTTTATGGTTTAATGCTTTGATAGGCCTTCTTTCATGTTTACTATTGTTTAATTTTCATTTTTGCCTACAAATCAAAACTTGGTAATCGCCCCATGGACAATTAAACATGAAAAAAGATGAAATAAGGCGAAATATAAACCAATGTACAATAGTTCATAGATGATGGTGCTTGTGAATTATGTTAGTTGTATTATCATAAGTTTATTATCATAAATATAAATCTTAAGCTTGTTCACTAAACAAATTCAACCAACTTTCAGAGTTTATTATCTTAAGTATAAATATTAAGCTTATTATACACATAAGCACGTACTCATCAAGACTAATAGATATACAAAAATGCACACACATGCATGTTGCACCTTATTTCACTCGAGCAAAAGCGCTTTTCTTTAGCGCTTTGTGCCTTAGTCAATACAAGGGTTCGAACGCGTAGAGTGCACACCTTGCCCTTAACAAAACCACCTTTGCCATCCATCAATTTGTAAAACCAATCAAACATGGATACTATTAACAGAGTTCTCTATGTTCTAAGCTAAGAGCCAATACTTTCTTCCTTATACACACACAAAAACAATCAACATTTAAACAAAAGACCAACATTCAAAAACATCTAATTACATCAAAAACATAAGCTTGGAACGAATTAGTACGCGTTATTCAAACAAATGTCATCACCTTTCTCTCTTTTTTTTTTTTTGAATTTAACGATGAGAATCCAAAATCAGCAGATGAACAAGGAAAACTTTAAAAAATCGAATTTATTTTACAGAATTCTCAATTATTTACTCCATTTCAAAGAAATCAAATGCGGGAAAATTGAATCCTAACCTGTAAATATCAAAACTGAGCTCTCTGTAGAAGATGCCCGGGAACTTATCTCTCAAGGTCTGGATAGCGTAACCCATATTCACGTAATAATCTTGCTTCTCCTCTTCCTCTTTGTTGGGCTACGATCCTCGCTTCACCGGAGTCGAAAATTGTAGGTACAACATCAAGTTTTGGCTCAAACCCGAAACCGTACTGCCGGCATCTTTAACACCGACCCTAGCGTTGGTCCTTGACCAATAATTTAGGGCGGGGGTAGGGTACCTGGCAAATTTGCTAAGAGATTGAAAAAGAAGAAGATAGATAACAAAAATCAGAATGATCGAAGAGAAAAAAATGGGTAGATTACCTGGCAATGGCACAGATTTGCAACCCAAGGGGACGGGGAAGGGGAAGGGGAAGGGGAAGGGGAAGGGGAAAGGGGAGAAGAAGGCGTCATTTTCCGGAAAATGTCTTACCCAAAAAAAAAAGTGTAAGACATTTTCCCATAAGAAAGCCTCATTTTCCCGTGTTTTGGAAAAGCTTTTACAAGGGAATTTATTTTCCACCAAACAAACGGTGGAAAATGATGAAAATATTTTCCAGAAAATCTTTTACAACCAAACAAGCAGAGCCTTAAATCGTTTGTATCATTACCATTCATTTGTATAATGTTGAGTTCATATATTATTTCATGTTTGATGCTATGCTTGTGTTTCTCGATATTGTTTTGTGATTCAAATTCCAATATATTTAAACTTTTACTAGATACCTCATTTTTATCCCAAGCAAATTGAATAGGTGCATTATGAGTCGATTTTAAAATCACTCATTTAAAAATTTCCCAAAACAAGGCAATATTTCGTATTTGGAAATTCGAGAAATCGTGCCCTATCGTGCTGGGTTTCGGTTTTCCGTTTGACCAAATAACCAAATATCCTTTTAAAATTTTGTCCATGTTTTCTTAAAAAAAAAACAAGGCAATATTTCGTGTTTGGAAATCCGATAAATCGTACCCTACCGTGCTGGGTTTCGGTTTTTCGTTTGTCCAAATAATTGAATATCCTTATAAAAATTTCAAATGCATAAACTTTGGAAATCATGAAAAGATCTTGGCATCGAGGGTTCGAAATGGCGTATCCTAACGTGCTGGATGTGATATTTTATTCCTTTGGAACAAGAAAATCTCAATATCCAATTCGAGTTATTTTAAATTTTTTTTAAAATAGAATTGTATTTTAAAATCATTCCAAATTTTTGGCATTATGACATTAATTAATTAATCAGGTACCAATCTTGGGCGTTGCGAGGATGCTAATCCTTCCTCGTGCGTAACCGACTCACGAACCCGTTTTTTCTTGGAATTCGTAGACCAAAATTAATTTCTTTTAAAAATAAAACAAAATGTTTTATAAGTGACCCGATCACACCTAAACAAAAAAGGATTGGTGGCGACTCCATATCTCATTTTTAAGTCGACTCTGTTTTTTCAAAAAAATGGTTTCGATAGTGTTGTCACTTTGAGCCTTTATAAAGGTTTATTCTCGTAAATTTTTTAAAAAATTTGGTCCATTTTTATAATATCTAAAAAATGACCTTTTTTGAAAATTTATTTCGAGAATAGTTTTTTTTTGGAAAAAAAACACGGGCTAAAACGCGTCCTTGAGGGAGCGTTTTTGCCACATCGACAAAGCGCCCTCCTCAAGAAGCGTTTTTGCGATGTGGCAAAAACGCCTCCCAGTGGACGCGTTTTCTCTTGCATCCCCGAAATCGCTACGACGTGGGCGCGCGCTTTGGGAAATAGACCTTTCCGATAAATAATTGGATAATAGGTCCTTTTCCGTAAATTTTATAAAAAAAGAGTATTTTCTGATAATTTACCCGAATATTATTATTAGCATATATATTTGAATATCAATTAACTAAAACTCAACACGACTTCATATGCATCCACATGGAGAATACAAGGTTGGGAATTGATGTCTTTAATGGCAAAACGAATACAGCAATGAAAAAGGCAACAAACGAAGATGTTTTTCAATAGGAAGTTACCAAAAATAATACAACCTTTTTTCTTTTCTCGTACACCTTAATACCTTGCAAGAGAAAAGAACATAAAAAGAAAGTGACATCATTTTCTTTTTCACATTGATGTGAACCCTTGAAGGTTAAAAGAATTGTAATTTTTAAAAATCCAAAATTTAATCTTGTGCTTTTATTTTCATAAATGTAATTTTTTATTTTTTATTTTAAAAATTAAGTTTAATTGTTAACATTATTAAGGGTTTTTTTTTGTTAATTTGTTGGTGTGATATTTTGAAATTAAAAAAAAAGAGTCACTTGATAGTCATGTAATTAAAAAAATAACATTATAATAAATCTGAATTTAATAAAATAATTTTAATAGTATTAACAATTAAACTTAAATTTGAAAATTTGAAAAAAATCAATTTATTATAAATAAATGTATAAAAATTAAATTATAAAATTATAAAATGTTGGTAAACTTATAACATATTTTAACCTAGAAAAACATGTATTGCATGTTTGTCATTGTCATTGATGCCACTATCTTTTACCCCATTTCTATAGGTTTTCCCTAACCCTGGAATTTGATGTATGTGCCCTCACATCAAATCATGAGTGCCACCTCGTTTGTAATTTGTGAACTAAAACACCTCCATCTGGCATTCTTCTAAAGTTTACATTCAAGTTTCTAAATCATGTATTGTTGGTTCTTGTTGTTGCTTCAAGTCAAATGATGTATAATTTAATTTTAAAATTCAAGGAAGAATGAAAAGAGATTTTAATTTTAAGATTGACAATCTTTTCTTCACCAAACTCATCATTAAAGATTAAGGTGGGTTTGGATAGGGTAGATTTAAATGGATAATGTGTTTATTTGTGGTTAATATAAAAATAATAGTAGCGATGAAATAAGATATTATAGTAATACTGTAATATAAGATAAATAATAAATTAAACGTATCACACCCACCATTCATCTAAACTCAACGTAAGAGATCAAATGCTAACTTAATTCTAAAAATGAATGGAATGTGCTGGCAAACCTTGAACTCCACAAAAATTAATGAAAACCATTAAAAGAATGTCTTATTTTTTACAATAAACATATCAAAAAATTGTGTTGGGAGTTTGAAATGAATTAAAAAGTTTAGTGGTAAAATACAAAATTATCATTATATTAATTTGGATTTAACAAAATTTCAAAAAAACTAAATAATAATTATTTTTTTTGAGGGTGAAGACTTCTGCATATCTTTTCTCTACGCCCTTGTTTGGAAAAATTAATATTGATTTAAACTAAATACATGTTCTTGTAAGGAACAGTGGTGGAGAGTAGTAGATATCCATAGGATTATGGTCCCCTTTAAAATGATAATTTTTTAATTTAAGTCTTTTATAATTTATAAAATTTTAAGTTAGTAATGATAAAATTGTATTTTGCCTCCTCTTAAAAATGATAAAATTTTAATTTAACCCTTTAAAAATTATAAAATATAAGCTATTTTAATTTTGGCCTCCTAAAATTTTTTTTTCGACTCCGTACCCAGAAAGATATTTAGCAAAAATAATTTAAGAGTTTGTTTATAAATGTTTTAAGGTGTTGAGTTTGAGTTTAACATCTAAACAAAGGTAAAGACAAAGTCAAGAATTGTATCAAGGGACTAAATAAAATTAAAAGATTTGAAAGGGTGAAAGCAAAAAAAAAAAAAAAAAGAGTATGTTGAAATGACTTAAATTGACTTATTAATTTTTAGGAGAAACCAAAAATGCAATGTTTTCTTTCATTAAGGGAATAAAAGGATTAAATTGAAATTTTAAATAAGGGTTAAAAATAATATTCTACCAGTTATCAATGAGGACCAAGGCAATTCTTGCCTCCTTAACTATGCCAAAGCAAAATATTTTTGAACATTATTTTCTTCATTTAAGAGGTTGGAATTCCGAAATTTTAATTAAAAAATTAATCTCCTTCACATCAATCCAACAAACATGATTTTTTTTTTATATACTAATGTTTGAAATCTAGCAACTAATTACTCAATAAATCATCAAAAGGAATTTTTAGTAATTTTTAAGTTAGAGTCTTAATATTCAACTGTAATATATGGATCGCTAATCATATGCTATGCATGAATTTTTTTTATTTTCCGTTCATTATATTTTATATTGGTTTAATTCTACGATGTAACTAGACCTGATCATGGGTCGGACACTCGGCCTGAAGGTCCACCTGAAAAAGTGGGAGAGTTTGGGCAAAAATGTAGGCTAAAAAAATAGGTTTGGACAAAAAATAAGACTTGTTTCTTAAACGGGCTGAGCCTCGAGTAAGTTTTTTACCCGGGCTATGTCTGGCCCGAATTTGCAAAAAGAATTTGTTGTTGTTTGCTGCTATTTTGCCACTGTTTTGCTGTCATTTCACTATTATGTTGTTATTATATTGTTCTTATTGTTTGGATATTGTATAACTATTGTTTTATTGTTAATTTTGTTGTTGTTTTAGAGACATTTGCTTGCTAAGTTGTTGTTATTTAAGTATAATTTTTTTTTTTTACTTTGTTTTTAATTTGTTGGAAAATATTTATTTTAATATTTTTAGTATATTTTTATATAAAAAATAAAATAAAATTTTTTAATACAAGCAAGTCGGGCTGGGCTCGTGTTCTAGCATTTTTTTATCAAAGTTAAACTTTGACAAAATTTTAGACCCCTTTTTTGGACTGGATTGAATCCATACCTAGAAGATGAAGTTAAAATTTTATCTTGATCCAACCTGAACTCAACTCAGCTCATAATCAAGTCTAGATGTAGCTGATTTGACACATATTTATACTAATGAATTTACTATTTGTAACAATAACACTAAAATCTACAAGGTGGCAAGAGATGGATGGTTGAAGGAGAAATTTACCACTTTGTAACTTTTAATCTGCAATGAAAGTTTAATACTTATCCTCATTTCAGAGATTCCATTTTAGTTTTATCCATATTATGATTGTTGCTATCTTTTATTACACTTACAAAAACTTGCCCTATTTTAAAAGAAAAGTTTTATCATTTTATTTCTATAACCTAAACTTCTGTTTATTTTTTTAATTATTATAAATTAAAGGGAAGTAGATGGTTTTTTTTTTTTGAATGAAATTAGATTTCAAAATTTAGGTTTAATTATTAACATTATTAAATTTTTTGCTAAATTTGTTGGTATGATATCAGTGCTGGAGTCAGGGAGTTGACAGGGGCCCGATCCACTAAAATTGAAAAATTTTCATTTACGTCCTTTATAGTTTATAAAATTTTAAATTAGTAATGATAGAATTGTACTTTGCCCCCTAAATAATAAATTTTTGGTTTAATCCCTTAAAAATTAGAAAAATATAGACTATTAAAATGGTGAAATTACATTTTTACTATCGTAAAAATATACAATTTAATTCCAGTCCCTCCAAAAAAGATTTTTGCCTCCGCCACTATATGACATTTTGAAATTAAAAGAAAAAAAAAACTCATTTGATAGTAATACAACTAAAAACAATGATGTAATAATGAACTTGAATTTAACAAAATAAATTTATCAGTGTTAACAGTTGAACTTGAATTTTGAAATTTAAAAAGTAAAAAGACCAAATTCTTAAAAATAAAAGTACATAGACTAAATTCTTAATTTATAAATAATGCAATGACTTATGACATATTTTAACCTAAAATAAAATTTAAAAATATTTAATTTTTTTTTTCTAATTTTAAAATAAAGCAATTAATCACTTGTTTTATTTTTCAATATACGATTTTTTTTGAAAAAAAATATTTTTTAAGTTCTTATCCTAAATTAATTGAAATTGAGGTATATAATTTTATAAATTAAAGATTTTGGGGTCCTTTTAAGGATTGAAGTGGGCTGAAATGAAGTTTATAAGGTTATGGAAATGGCTAAGGAATGGGTCATCTTTGGGCTTTACTAAAACCCATCAAATTGCTCTTAGAACTGAATTTTCACATGAAAATATTAAAGGCGTGGTAACCAATTTACACCTTAATGTTTATATCTTTTTTGTTAATTTAGTCCTTTTTCTTCCTCTTTTTTGCTAAATTTGACCTTTAATTTTAAAAATAATCAAATTTGATCATTAACCTTTACAAAATGGGATGAATTGATTCTTTTTTATTTATTTATAGAAATACTGATTAAAACATTAAAATTTTAAATATGATAATCCACTTGTGTTTCATACTACTTTTTTTGAATTTTTTTGAATTTTTTTTTATAATTTTTACAAAATTTAACATTTTTTAAAAAAATTTAAATATTTTTTTTTAATTTTTAAATTATTCATTGACGTTACATATGAGACAAATAGTATCATGTCAGCATGAAGTACATGTGAATTTTGACATGAATAGCCACGTCAACATTGTTAAAAAATTATTTTAATCAGTATTTTTGTTGAAAAAACAATTTTAACTCTTTTTAAAAAGTTAATAATCAAATTTAACTTAAAACATATTAAAAAATCAAATTGAAAATTAAAAAGGAGCACTGCTATTTTATATGGCTTATATAACAAATAAATTATCTACAAATGATATGAAATAATAAATATAATAAATAATAATTTTAAGAACAACAAAAAAGCTTTGTAAACTCTAAGACTCCTTTTTGGTTTTAAGAAATAAATGTAGTAAACATTGAATAAAACGTGTTTGGTTTAAATTTTTAAAAATGAAAACATATGAAAAATAAGAAAAAAATTATATAAATGTAAAATTTTTTAATTTTATTTCAAACATTTTTGTTACACAAAATAGTTACCAAACATGTTTTTAGGTATCAAATTTCTAAAATATAATTTTATTTTTATTTATTAAATGCATTTTTAAATTTTTAAAAGTAAAAAAATAAAAACTATTTTTTAAAATGAAAATAAAAATATTTTCATAAACTAACCAACCTAAATTTCATACTAAATATTCAAAAAAAGAAAGAAAAAAAAAAACAAGTTCATTGCTCTCAACAACCATTAACATGCAAGTGTCACGCACTTGCTTATACTTCATCTAACAATAGCATCATAGTAATCATATCATATGTTAGGCTTAATATAATATCATAGAAATTTTTTTTATTTTGCTACAAAAATGTGGTCAATTTTACAGAAAATTTCATGTTAAAAATAGGTATTGACCTATGCTTAATAAATTAATATTAAAAAAGATTGATACCAAATTAGAAAAAAGAGTCAAATTCAGGTACCAAATTGGACCCCAAAAAGTTTAAGTACCAACTTAAAAAAAAGTTAAATTTAGGTACTAAATTAAGAAAAGGTGTCAAGTTTAAGTACCAAATTGAGCCAAAAAAATTTAGATACTAAATTAAGAAAAAAATCAATTTCAAGTACCAAATGTTACATTGAGCCTATATAATACAACCCAAGTTCATTGGGTGGGGTTGAGTGAGTGCATGCATTATGAATTATACAATTTTTAGAGATTTGGAATTAATATTTAATGTATAATTTTATATATTATTGATAAATTAGATTATGTCGCATTATCTGAAATAAAATTATTTTAATTTTAAAATTAAATTTTAAGTAAACTTAAAATGCAAACAAATATTAGAAAACCCAAAATATAAAGTGTCATTCATGCAACCTTGTACCCATTTCTATAGGGTGTCCTCAACCGTGAATTTGATGTACATCGAATCATGAGGGCCACCACCATTTTTCATCATTTTGTAATTTGTGAACCAAAACCCCTCCATCTGGCATTCTTAGAAAAGTATACTTTCAAGTTTCTAATCATATGATGTTGTTGTTGGTTGAATTAAAAAAAGAAAGAAAGTATAATTTAATTTTAAAACTTAATGAAGAATGAAAAATATTTTAATTTTGACAATATTCTCTTCACCAAAAAATAAAAAAAATTAACCGAAATTTAAGAAATAAAATTTGAATGATAAATTTGAAGGGTAAAGTATAATTTATGTTACAAAATTTTAAGAGACTAAATAACAATTTTATCATTTTCAAGAGGTAAGGCCCTTGACTAATATCGAATTCAACTAAATACATGCCAGTATAAAAATCGGATTCAACTAAATACATGCCAGTATAAAAATTCAGCAAAAAAATAAAATTCAAAAAGGGTTTCTAAAATCTTAATTGTTAAGCCACCAATTTAAAACTTTTAAAAATATGGGGAGGGCCTAATTTTCTTAAATTTGAAATTAACAAGGACATAGGAGGTATTTAAACAAAAAAATGGGAGCCAGGGTTCAATTTGTATAATTCAAAATTAGCAGGAACCTAATAGGCATTTAAACTAAAAAGGTTTGAGGGATGGGGAACAACGCTCGATTTGTTTAATTCTAAATTAGTAGGGACCTAAGAAACAATTGAACCCAAGAATGGGGGAGAGGGGGAGGAGACCCCTCTCACCCTTCATTTAGTTTGGTCCTTAGGTGAAAGTTTAAAAAAATTGTGTTGAAATTATTTAAATCGATTTATTATCTTTTAGGAGCCAAAGATGTATTTTTTTCCCTTTTCGTTTAATTGTGTATATTTAAAGAAATAAATGCATCGATTTATTTTTATATTAAATAAATATAATTATTTGTATATGCGATATATAAACTTAAAATGACACTATATCGATGATTATATTAATAATTTGTTAAAATTGAATCAAATAAAAAATTATATATAAAATCACACAAAATCAATATATATATATATATGGAATAACTTACATTAGGATGATTCTAAAAACTATGGTTTATTTTGCCACATTATCAAATTTTAAAAACATGAAATTATTATTATACACTCATGCATAGAGAAATTATTTTATGGACCCTTCCCACCATATTATTTATGGTCTCTTTCCGATTATTTAATAGCGTTTCAACAATTTTTTCCATGCCATTAACACATAATTTTAGTAATTTTTTTTACTTTAAACCCCAAACACATAACCCTGAACCTTTAAATCTTGAACCCCGAACTTATAACTCGTAATCTCGAACACTTAAACCCCAAACTCAAAACCTAAACCTTAAACCCTGAACCTTGTGGCTCAAGGTTTAAGATTTGGGGTTCAAATTCAATGTTCAGTGTTCTTGGTAAAAAAAAAATTTAACAAAATTATGAGTTAATGACATGGAAAAAATTGCACAAAAAGTACTAATTTTTTTTTAAAAAAAATTGGTTTCACAAAAATAAAAAAATATTAACTTATGAAAAAAAAACAAAATGATTAAAATCTGTAAAAGAAGAAAATATGTGTATTTATAATTTTAAAAAATAATTATTTTAAGTAATTTAATTAAAGATAATTAAAATGTAGAAGATATTAGATATAAATGAGTGTATAATAATAATTTATTATCTTTAAAATTTAACGACGTGACATTATTTTATTAATGTCTAAAAACTATACCTTTTATAATGATTCTAATATAATTTATTTTCATATATATATATATATATATATAAAACATTGCAAATTAAATTAAAACTTCTATAAAATTTAAAATTTTAACCTTTCCTTTTACGATTCTTTGAACTCTATCAACTAAAATCTACCTATGATAAGAAATGGGCGGCTAAAGGAGAAATTGATTACTTTATCTTTTTATCTGCACTGAAAGTTTATACTTATCAATTTCGCTTTATCCATATTATCAGCATTAATGCTATTTTAAAAAATATATATAATTTATAGGTTTTTTTTATTCTTCACAAATTTTAAAGTTAATTTATATACTTTTACTTTCAAGAATTTAGTTATTCTACTTTTTAAATTTCAAAACTCAAGTCTATTTGTTAAAACTGTAAATTTTTTTTGTTATACTTGTCGATGTAACATTAAAAAAAAACAATTTAGTTAAAAAAATGAAGTTGTAATGAACTTGAATTTAACAAAATGATTTTAATAGGGTTAACAGTTGGACCAAAATTTTAAAATCTAAAAAGTAAAGAGACTAAATTCTAAAAAATAAAAATATAAAGACTAAATTTCAAATTTACAAATAGTACAACCTAAATAAAAATGTACGAAGTGCTCCACTGAAGACTTGAACCTAAATAGATTCCATAAGTAAATAACATTTAACCACTGATCAAACATGATAATTCATATTATTAATATCTTGATAAACCTTCCAAAAACTTGCACTATCTTAAAAAATTAATTAATTTTAAACTCTAAACTTTAAATCTTATCCTTTTGTTTTTTAATCTAAATTTAATATTTTTTAATTAATCTCATTATAAATTTTTATCATATTTTTTCTTTTTATATAATGTTTAAAACTATTCATAGCATCTCTCGAACCCTTAATAAGAGGATAATGTGCTTCAGCGCATTCGAACTCATATTTTCATTGACCAATTAGTAAATTTAATATATTTTTAAACATTACCAAATTGAGGAAAGAAATTGGGTTATATAATTCGAGAACTTTGATTTATGATGATAATTAAACAATAATTTATCATTCTATGATTTTATTGTCACCTAATTTTAAATTAATAATAAAATAAAATAAAAATATTTAAATCTTTTAATTTTAAAATTAACTAGTCAGTAAAAATTACTCACATTACTATTTTTATTTTTTTTAAAATATATATTTAAGTTCTTATCCTAAATTAATTGAAATTGAGGTATATAATTTTATAAATTAAAGATTTTGGGTTCCTTTTAAGTATTGAAATGGGCTTAAATGATTTTATAAGGTTCTAGAAATGGTTAATGGGTGTTCCATGTTTGGGCTTTACTAAAACCCATGAAATTACTAGTTCATACAACCTTCGGTGGATGGACCGAGTGGGAGCGCATGTATCAGAGGGTTCAAGGATTTTCGACTGAAGGCTGTAAAGTGTTTTATGTTGGGAGTTGATGGATAATTTAATGTGCTCGGTATCATCTTCGATGATAATTTTGTTTTCTCACTCAGTCGATGGTGGTATGTAGATTTATTCATGGGTTGAATTATTTGTCTAAGTTTGAAGGAGTTTGAGAGGGTTTGGACAAAAATATTATACCCGAAAAATGAACTTAGATAAAAAAATTAGACCCATTTAAAATATGAGTTGGGATCGGGCATTGAATGCGTTTGGTCCGTTTTTTAAAAGTTTGTAATATTTTATATTATGTTATTTTTATATATTATGTAATTTATAACACATAAACATTAAAAAAATGTTATGATTATATATAAAATTTTAAGAGAGGGCCTAAAATGGGTTTGGGTTAGTCGTTTACAAATATGAGTGGGCTTGGGCAAAATTTTAGGCCCATTTTTTTAGTTGGGCTGGCTTGAACAAACATAATATGTGTTAATATCATGCCTAAGCCTGACCTGAACCCAACCCGACCCCTAAACACCTCTAGCCGTGTGCGGTCCATGAAGTGAGAGTGCCTAGTTGGGTGATTGCTAAGGTGTAAGTAAGTTACCACTCGTTATTGAATATGGCATTGTTGGGCAAGTATGCTACCACCTATGCCTACATGTTCAATTCATCTTATCAGGCATCTAATGAGGCACTCTATTTTGTGAATTACGTGCAACTCTCGATGGAGTTTGGAGACAAAATCCTATTGAAGACAATACTTAACATTTTGAGGGGTTCGCCGGCTTTGGGTTAATATTTGATGCACTAACAATGCATAATTTTATGCACCATTAGTGAACAAGATGATATCACATCATGGAAAATAAAATAAAACAAATTTAACTTATATATTTTTAATAATATGTCATCGTCGAATTCATTAATAATGTATAGATTTTTACTACTAGTGTATCAAATATAAATCCTTTAAAGAAATGGTTAAATTTTTCTATACTATTATTTATGTTCCTGACTGAGTTAGTGTAACGAGTTAACCGGACACCAATTCAGTTAAAAAATTACTAATTTAGTCTTAGATATATTTGAAACAAGTTATATTCCTACTAGGGTACTTTTGCCTTTTTACATTTTAATAAAACCAGTATAAAATTTACATATGTTGATATTTGAACTCACGCCACCAACATTTATAAAAAAAAATTTCTATCACTTTAACTAAAGCTCTGTTTTAATATTTTGATAATTTCAATGTTATTACGCAAATTATTTATATATATTAATAATGTTGTTAATTGAATTGATGTGTATTTACTTATTTAAAATTTTCTTTTCTCACAATTTAAACTATTTTTTATTCTAATTTCGTACATATTGCATATGCACTATTATTAATTTTAAACTTTACGTTTCCTTATTTATTATATGTTATTTTTAAACGCACATTTATATTTTAAGTACATAATTTTCACAAATATACGCATGTGATAAATTTATATATATAATGTGTGTATTTATCGTCTAATTTCGATTATGATTAAGATCCCATTTTATCATTCCAATCAAAACTTTATTTATTTTTATATAGTATATTTATAAATATGTTTTACATATTATTTTATAAATATAAAATATATGTGAAAAAAAAAAAAAGGTTTGGTGACAATGTGGAACTATGTATTGAGCCTATTTTCAGTATCATTGATGTCAATTAACTTGAAAGGAAGAACACAACATTGAAGCAAAGTTGAAGTATTTTACCAAAAATGGCCTTTAAGAAACTTAGAAGTCACATTATCATTTTATGTCCATATTTGTCCATTGCTGAAAAAACCCTTTTAATAAATTTTGTTACCTAACGACCAAAGCCATCTTTAAACGAACCTACTAATTGACCTTATTTCAATGCCATTTTATATACGTATATTGTTGCATATTTGACCACGTGGTCCAACTAAAAAAACTTAAATAATTAGGTATTGATTTTGAATTTCAATTATTGGGTTATTTGATTTTTCTATAAATGATTATTGAATTACTATTTTTATATCGGTAAGTGTGGGGTACAGTGGTAATATATATTTTAAGAAACTCGGTTTCAAACCTTAAAAGATGATATTGTTGGTTGTGACAACCACAAACTCTAAACGGATTAGTCTGCATAAACTATAAAATGGACATAGAGGATATATATGTTTATAATTATTTTTATGGCATAATGCCAAATTACTCTCTCAACGTTTATATCTTTTGTCAATTTGGCTTTTATTTTTATTTTAGCTAAATTTGGTCATTAATCATTAAAAAAAGGGTAAACTACAAAAGTAGTCACTTTTGTTTGCCTCAGATTACATTTTAGTCACTTATGTTTGAAATGTTACGTCTTAGTCACTTACGTTATCATTTTGTTACGAAGTTGTCACTCTACTGTTAAACTCCATTACCTCCCTAACAGCAGTCCTACATGGCAGTCTAAATGGGTTTTAAATGCCAACTCGAATGTCCAGTTACTAGGATGAAAATAGGTTTTTAATTAAATAAATTTAATTTGGACTGCCATGTGGGACATCCAAGTTGGCATTTAAGACTCATTTGGACTACCATGTAAGACTACCGTTAGAGAGGTGACAGAGCTTAACGGTAGAATGACCATTTCGTAACTAAATAATAACGTAAGTAACTAAAACGTAATATTTCAAACATAAGTGACTAAAATATAATCTGAGGTAAACAAAAATGACTATTTTTGTAGTTTACTCTTTAAAAAAATCAAATCACCTTTTTTGTTACATAAATACTAAATTTTTAACAATGTTGGCATGATAACCCACGTGGTAGTCCATGTATACTTCATATTGACATAACACTATTTTTTTTGTATACTACGTCAATAAAAAAAATTAAAAATTATTAAAAAAAAGTTCAAAAAAATTAGCATGGAGTAAATGTGGATTGCAATACTAATTGAAATGTTTAAAAATTTAACGTGTCAGTTTATATCTCCGTTAAAAAACAACAATCCGATTTTTAAAAAATGATGGTCAAATTTAAATTTAAAAAAAAATTAAGGGTCAAATTTAACTAAAAAAATAAAAGATAACATTATCAAGTGAATGTATTAGTAAATTTATGCATAATATCTATATTAGTATAACTAGTCCAATAATACACCCAATTTGTGGGTGAAAATAATAATATAAAAAGTAATTATGAATAAGAAAATAAATAAATAAAAATAATATTGCTAATAAAATTTTAATTGTATTAATAAAGTCGAGATTTTAAATGATTAGTTCTTAAATTATTTATTTATTTGTATTGTTTTTTAAAATTAAAGTACGTAACGCTACTAATATGTTACTTTAATTATATAAATTTGGTTTATTTGTATTTTTTGTGTTTATGTTTGTGTTCGATTAACTCGTAACGCTAATTTAACTAGACATATTTTATTTATAGTACATATATTTTAAATTAAGTTAGTCTCACAAATTAACCAGATATCAATTTCGGATAATGTCCTTTTAGCATATGAACTGCTCCATACGTTCCGTCAGAAGCGAACAGGGAAAAAAGGGTACATGGCGGTAAAATTAGATATGAGCAAGGCATATGACAGGGTGGAATGGGATTTTGTTAAGCAAGTGATGAGAAAGATGGGTTTTGCAGTAAACTGGATTGATTTGATTATGAAGTGTATTACTACAGCCTCGTATGCAGTCATTATCAATGGAAGCAGGGCAGTTTCTTTTCAACCTTCCAGGGGACTCAGACAGGGGGATCCGTTAAGTCCGTTTTTATTTCTCATTTGTACTGAAGGTTTGTCAGCATTAATGAGGTCCGCAAAAAAGAGCGGTTTAGTCAAAGGGGCAAAGGCTAGCAGAAAAGGGCCAGAGATTTCACACCTTTTATTTGCAGATGATTGCATATTGTTTGGTGAAGCAACGAAAGGGGGCAAAAATTTTGAAAGAAATCTCAAGGAATATGCAAACTGCTTGGTCAATGCGTTAACTTTAACAAATCCACAATTTTCTTGATCTTTAATACGAATGAGGAATCAAAGCGATGGTTTCGACAATGTTAGGTGTTAGGAGTTCGTCCAATCCGAGAAAAATATTTGGGTCTCCCTAACATGATAGGCGGCGAGGAAAAAACAAGCTTTTCGAACTTGGTGGATAGAATTGCAAAGACGAATTGAGGCTTGGAGCTCAAGGTTGTTATCGCAAGGAGGTAAAGAGATTTTCATTAAGTCCGTTTTGCAGGCAATACCCACATATGCGATGTCATGTTTTTTATTCCCTAAAGCTCTGTGTGAGAAGATCGATAGCAGATTAGCCAATTTTTTGTGGAGAAAGGGAGCTGGTAAACGAGGTATCCATTGGTGCCAGTGGAAGTTTTTGTGCAGGCCTAAAGAAGAAGGAGGATTGGGCTTTAGAAATATGGCTCAATTTAATATTTCTCTTTTAGCAAAACAAGGATGGAGGTTATTGAATTATCCAGACACATTGGTAGCGCAAGTTTTTAAAGAGAAATACTTTCCAGAGAGTAATTTTCTTGACTCTCGATTGGGGAATTCTAGTTCCTATGTGTGGAGAAGTATTTGGGCTACTAGGGACACTTTGAAGAAAGGGCTTCTCTGGAGAGTGGGTACAGGTCAAAATATTTCGATTAGTGAAGACGCGTGGATTCCCAATTACGTTAATGTTAGATTAATGTCCAGATTTGATAATTTGCAAAGCGATAGAGTTGCAGAGTTAATTAGCAGTAACAACAGAGAATGGAACAGAGAGTTGATTCTGAATACCTTCCCAGAAGCAGTAGCAGATCTGATTCTCTGCATTCCTTTGGCGTCAGAGCCCCATGAAGATTTTATGGCTTGGAGTGGGGAACCGTCAGG
This sequence comes from Gossypium sturtianum, assembly GCA_025698515.1. Lineage (NCBI taxonomy): Eukaryota > Viridiplantae > Streptophyta > Magnoliopsida > Malvales > Malvaceae > Gossypium > Gossypium sturtianum. The sequence continues at coordinate 10,276,116 of CM046950.1, read as the reverse complement.
AGAGTTCTCGGTAAGGAGCTCCTACAAACTATTACAAAGTTTGGATCCTACAGCTTATGCTTTACAAACCATCTATAGAGATTTTTACAGAAAATTATGGCGGATAGATCTACCAGTTAAAATAAAAATCTTTATATGGAGAACTACGTGGAACTACTTGGCAACAAAAGTTAATATGTCTATGCGTAGATTAACCACTAGTAGTTTATGTCCCTGCTGTAGGAATGGGGAGGAAACAATGAACCACCTTTTTAGAGAATGTCCTATTTAAAAAGAGGTTTGGAGAGCCTTACCAGATCTTGATTTGACAGTTTTCACAAATGAAGAGTTTAGTGATTGGCTTACCCGGGTTTTGATTTCCCTCGCACCAGAACAATGTTGCACCTTTTGCACTGCACTTTAGGCCATTTGGGGTGAACGAAATACACGCATCCATGAGAAAAAAGAGCAGAACAGGTCAAGAAACAGCAAGATTTGTTCTCAGATATCTTAATGAGTTGGACAGAGTTAAAAAGTTATCTCGAAATACCTCAAATATGGACATCAAATGGAGACCTCCATCTGGTCAGGGAATAAAAATTAATTTTGATGCAGCATTTGATGGGAGAAACAGATGTTCTGCGTCCGGAGTGGTAGTAAGGGATAGATCTGGTCAAGTCCTCATTTTTGTAACAGAAGTTCATAGCGGGGTCGAGTCCGCCTTCGCAGCTGTAACACCCCAAACCCGAAATCGTCACCGGAACAGGGTTAAGAGGTATTACCGATCAATCAAAACATTTAACATCTAGAATTTACGACACAAAGTCAATCATCTTCAATCTCATTCAATTACAATCATGGTGTCCCTTATCGAGGTCTACGAGACCTAATTCACATGCTATAGAGGGGTCGGGACTAAATTGAAACACATACAGAATTTCTCCGAAATTTAAAACTTTTCTAAGATACAGGGGAGACACGCCCGTGGGAGGAGGCCGTGTGCCCTCCACGGCTACTAGACACCCCCGTGTGTCCATCCGTGTCTATATACTGTCTATTTCAGCACGGTCACTAGGCACGCCCGTGTTCCCATTCGTGTCTATATACTGTCTATTTCAACACGGTCACTAGGCACGCCCGTGTGCCCATTCGTGTCTATATACTGTCTATTTCAACACGATCACTAGGCACGCCCTTGTGCCATGGCCGTGTATAACTAAGCTACATACTGCCAATTCATCCACGGTCTTAGGCACGCCCGTGTGCCTCAACCGTGTGACATTATAGGCCATTTTGCAAGGCCAACATGCCACACACTTAGGTCAAACCTACAAGCAACACATACCAAAACATATCATGCACATAAGGCAACCAAAAACTTACCAATATGACTATCCAATCTATGCATTCAATTCCCATTCCAATATAACAAATTCAATACCAAAATCATTTTGTCACAAGTAAAATACATTCAATATCAAACATCATTCCTTCTCAATTTCACTAATCCCTACTAACATCTTACCAACACAAAATTTACCATTCAATAGTCAATTTCTCAACCCACAAACCATGCCAAAAGATGCATCACATATATCAAATTCATTCATGTTAAGACTAGCACATATCTAGCCATATCTCATGGCTACTTACAAACATCAAACATGATTCAAATGACCAGCCTATACATGCCATATTTAACTATATACATTGTTCCAAAATACCCCAAAATAGATTTGCCGATAGTGTGACTGAGATGCTTTGTGATCCCCGACCGAGCAAGCTTTATCGACATCGCAAAACAGAGATACAAATCACACAGTAAGCTTTATAAAGCTTAGTAAGTTCATAACGTAATACATAATATCAACATGTCATCACATAGATTAATTTTACTATCACAAATAATACCATCCACAACCAATATGTTCAATTAACTCATTCACAACCACATTCATAGATTCTCCAACCACATAGATTCCGAGCGTACCTTAGCCAACACTTAGTTGTCAAATACTTTTGCTAATCAATAATCACGATTCATTTCGATCCACATTCGTTTCTTTCTCGATTCATTTGCACACTTAGTGCCTAAATAGTTAGCCGAAGCTTAAGTAGCATCGTACACTTAGTACATCCATCTCAAACCGATCTTAAATCGGCATTGCACACACAGTGCCAACCACAAAGCTGAAGCTTATACTACTCCGCACACACAGTGTTGTTTATCCTGATCATGTTTTTGAATACGCACACTTAGTGCCATTTAACTCAATCTATCACATAGCATCCATTTTGTAATAATATCAAACCACTTATTTCATAGAATTAAACATAGTTAAATACGGGTATTATGTCCGAACTTACCTCGAACGTTGAACTATCGATACAGTCAATTAATCGAGCACTTTATCTTTGCCTCGATCTCGATCCGAACCTCTTCTCTCTTGGTCTATACACATTTAAAATCAATCCATTCAATCATCATTTCATTCAATTTAGCCCACATACACACATTTAGGGTATTTTGCATAATAGCCCTCATGTTTTCACATTTCGACACTTTAGTCCCTAGTTCACAAAATCATCAAATTCACCAAATTCCACCTAGCACAATCTTAGCCGAATTTTACTAATATCCAAACAAACCCACACATTTTATTTATTTCACATTTTAACCCTTCAATTTTCTATTTCTTCAAATTAGCCCTATTTAGCTAAATTCATCAAAAATTCATGAACAAAGTATATCCATCTAACTCATATCTTTCATTTACTACCATAAAACATTACAAAGCTCAACATAGCATCAATGGCATCTCACTCAAACATCATTAATTCACAAAATTTCAACATGGGTTAGCTAGAGCACAAAGCAACGATTACAAAAACGTAGAAATTATCAAAAACGGATAAAAATCTAACCTTGAATTAAGCTTGAATGTGCCAAAAATTAAAAAGGATAAAACCCTTTCTTCTTCCTTAAATTTTCGGTGATAGATGGATGAATAAAATCCACTATCATGCTTATTTCTTTCATTAACTATTAACATAATTATACATTTACCCATTTACCCTTTTAATAATCATATAAGACAAATATATATTATGGTTATCATGACATTCCACATCTACTAACTTAGAATTAATAACAACATAAGGCTTCCACCTTAATTAGCCAACAACATTTAAGTGCTTATAATTCAGCACATAGCTTTTGCTCTTTACGCGATTTAGTCCTTTCTCTTAATTCGTCACACAAACGAGTAAGTTATCACACAGAATTTTCACACAGAATATGTCGCATATCATTCACACAGAAAATATCATTAAAATATTTATTTACGACCTCAGATTTGTGGTCTCGAACCACTGTTCCGACTAGGGTCTAAACCGGGATGTTACAACTCTCCCCCCTTAGGGATTTTCCTCCCCAAAAATCTTACCAATGAATAGTTGTGGATGTTGCTCTCTCATAGCGTTCTCAGGCTCCCACGTAGCTTCTTCAATTCCGTGTTTGTGCCATAATACTTTCACTAAGGAAATTCTTTTGTTTCGCAACTCTTTAGTCTCTCGTGCCAAAATTCGGATCGGTTCTTCACTATACGACAAGTCTGACTGAATTTCAACCTCAGTAGGAGTAATTACATGAGACGGGTCTGATTTGTACCGTCTAAGCATTGACATATGAAACACGTTATGAATCTTTTCTAACTCAGATGGCAATCTTAATCTATAAGCAACTGGCCCGACTCGTTCAGTAATCTCATACGGTCTGATGAACCTCGGACTCAGCTTGCCCTTTTGGCCAAATCGAAGTATTTTCTTCCACGGAGATACTCTCAAAAACACTTTATCACCAACCTCAAATTTGATATCTTTTCGTTTCAGATCTGCATAAGACTTCTGACGATCTGAGGCTGCTTTCAAACTATTGCGAATTACTTTCACTTTCTGCTCAGTCTCTTTTATAAGATCAACCCCGTGAATCTTATTCTCACTCAGCTCGGTCCAATACAATGGAGTTCGACACTTCCAACCATAAAGAGCCTCGTATGGTGCCATTTTAATGCTAGATTGAAAACTGTTATTATATGCAAACTCAATCAACGATAAATGCTTTTCCCACGCACTTTCAAATTCTAGTATACAACATCTCAGCATGTCTTCGAGAATCTGAATGATTCGTTCGGATTGACCATCTGTTTGTGGATGAAAAGCAGTACTGAAATGCAATTTCGTGCCTAAAGCATCCTACAATTTCTTCCAGAATCGCGAGGTAAATCTCGGATCTCTGTCAGACACAATAGATAGAGGTACCCCATGTAATCTCACGATCTCATCCATATATATTTCAGCCAATCTATCAAGTGAATAATCTATTCTCACTGGAATAAAGTGAGCTGATTTTGTCAATCTATCAACTATCACCCAGATTGCATCTTTCTTATTCGGAGATAAGGGCAACCCCGACACAAAATCCATCGTAATTCTTTCCCATTTCCACTTAGGAATCATAATCGGTTGTAACAAACCAGACGGAACTTGATGTTCGGCTTTGACTTGCTGACAAACTAAACACTTTGACACAAAGTCAAAAATGTCTCTTTTCATACCATGCCACCAATAGAGCTGTTTCAGATCATTATACATTTTCGTACTCCCGGATGTACAACCAAATGACTATTGTGAGCTTCATTCAAAATCATTTGAATCAACTCTAAATTTCTTGGAACACAAATCCGATCTCTGAATCTCAAACAATCATCACTATCAACTCGAAATCCCGATACAGCATCTGAATCACACTGAACTCTTTTTGCCAATAACTCATTATCAATCTTCTGAGCATCACATATCCATTGTATGAACATCGGCTTTACTTTCAATTCAAATACCACCGCACTATCATCACACAGATCTATCTGATTACTCATAGCTCTCAAAGCGTATAACGATTTTCGGCTTAAGGCATCAGCTACAACATTAGCCTTACCCGGGTGGTAATCTATCACAAGTTCATAGTCTTTCAATAACTCTAACCATCTTCTCTGCCGCAAGTTCAAGTCTTTCTGAGTCATCAAGTACTTTAAGCTCTTATGATCAGTATAGATGTGACATTTTTCCCCGAATAGATAGTGACGCCAAATCTTCAATGCGAACACAATCGCAACCAATTCAAGATCATGCGTTGGGTAGTTCCTTTCATGCGGTTTTAACTGTCTTGAAGCGTAAGCAATGACTTTCCCTTCTTGCATCAAAGACACACCCCCAATCCATTCAACGATGCATCATCAGAAACTATGAATTCTTTGCCTGATTCGGGTTGAATCAAAACTGGTGCTTCTGTTAACAACACTTTCAACTGCTCAAAACTTTGCTGGCACTTTTCTGACCACTCGAATCTAACATCTTCTTGTAACAACTTTGTCAATGGAGTCACAATCATCGAGAAGCCTTTCACAAATCGTCTATAATATCTCGCTAATCCCAGAAAACTACGGACTTCAGACACATTCCTCGGAGGCTTCCATTCTAAAACAGCAGAGATTTTACTCGGGTCAACTCGTATCCCAGCAGCTGATACAATATGTCCCAGAAAATTGACCTCATACAACCAAAATTCACATTTTTTAAACTTTGTATACAACTGCTTCTCACGCAGAGTTTGTAGTACAATTCTCAAATGCTCAGCATGCTGCGTCTCATCTCGCGAATAAATCAAAATATCATCAATAAATACCACAATAAAGCGGTCCAAATACGGTCTGAATATCCAATTCATCAGATCCATAAACACTGCAGGAGCATTGGTTAGTCCAAAAGGCATCACTAAGAATTCGTAATGTCCATACCTCGCTCGAAAGCGCTTGGCACATCGATTCTTTAACTCTCAACCGATAGTAACTTGATCTCAAATCTATCTTAGAAAATACAGAGCTCCTTTTCAAATTGATCGAACAAATCATCGATACGAGACAATGGATATTTGTTCTTTATCATCACTTTGTTCAACTGTGGATAATCGATACACATTCTCATAGTCCCATCTTTCTTTTTCACAAACAACACAGGAGCTCCCCAGGTGTGAGAAACTCGGTCGTGCAAAACCTCTATCACCAATTCCTGCCGAATCGAGATTTCAACTCTTTCAATTCGGTTGGGGCCATTCTGTATGGAGCTATCGAAATAGGAACAGTTCCCGACACTAATTCAATACCAAATTCCACCTCTCGAATTAGAGGTAATCCTGGTAACTCTTCAGGAAATACATCTGGAAACTCACAAACCACAGACACAGATTTCACTTTATTTTCTGACACCTTTGTATCAATCACGTATGCTAAATAAGCTTCACAAACTTTTCTCACATAGTTCATAGCTTTCATCGCAGATACAACAGCTGGTAATCCCTTCATATCACTGGATTCGATTCGAACTAGCTCACCGTTCTGACTTCTCAATTCAATACTCTTTCTTTTACAATTCACAATGGCATTATGCAGAGTAAGCCAATCCATACCCAGAATTATGTCGAATTTATCAAAGGGAAGCAACATCAAATTAACTGGAAAACATATATCACGAAACATCAATGGGTAATTCTTGCACACCTTATCCACCAAAACACACTTGCCTAAGGGGTTCGATACTCTAATCACAAATTCAGTAGACTCAACAGGTAGAGTCTTATTCAATACTAAGTTCATACACACATAGGAATGGGTTGATCCAGGATCTATCAATGCAATGACATCAATATCAAATAAAGTGAAAGTACCGGTGATGACGTCTGGAGATGATGCTTCCTCTCGTGTACGTATAGCATAGGCTCGGGCAGGTGCTCTCGCTTCTGATCTCACAGCTGTGTCATTTGTCCATCTCTGACTTTCACTCACATTTTTGGTGCTTCTGGGTGGTCTACCCCTAGCTGTCACATTACTTGGTCTTTCATTCTGAACATTTTCTTCTTTGACCATCTTTGGGCAATCTCGAATAAAATGATATCGGGATCCACATTTGTTGTCGTAACCATTTTTGAGTTTTAGCAAAAATACGGGGTCGACGTGGGTTTTGAAAACGAATGTAAAAAAACGGGAGTCGCCACCAATCTTTTTGATGAGGTGTGATCGGGTCACCTTAAAAGTGTTTGTTTTTAATAATCGATTGATTTATCAAAACACAATTTTGGTCTACGAAAATCGAAAAATGGATTCGGGAGTCGGTTACGTGCGAGGAAGGGTTAGCACCCTCGATACGCCCAAAATTGGTACCTAATTGATTATCTAATGTCTTAATGTCGAAAGTTGAAAACTTAAGAATTCAAAATACGATCCTCTTGTTGTTGAAGAATAAATTTGGATAAATTGGAAGTGTATGCCAAGGGCCGTCTCGCTTTAAGGTGAAGTGTTACATCCAATACTTTAGGACGCCACATTTCGACCTTTAAAGTTGAACTTGCCTTTTATTCAAAACTTATGGATTTAATTGAAAGGATATTTTGTTATTTAGAATGGACGAGAAAAGGAAACCCAATACTTTAGAGGCACGATTTCTCGAGCTTTTAAATACAAAACATTACCTTGGTTTTAGAAAATATTATCTCGAATAACAAAACATCACATCCAATGCATTAGGACACGACATCTCGAGTTCACGAGAATAAGCTTTTAGTTTAAAAATGTATTAGTTTTAAAAGGATATTCGGTTATTTAGACTAAACGAGAAGGATCGAAACCCAATACTTTAGGGCACGACCTCTCGAATTTCTAAATACGGAATATTGCCTTTGTTAAAAGAATTCATTTTGTGTCGGGCGAAAATTGATGTAATGCAAGTTTATAGTAAAATGTAAAACAAATTGCGATATCAACGTAGCAAAATGTAAGAAATGAATTACGGTATTAGCAAAGCATATAGAATAAACGCATTAAATACAAATGACAATAATAAAACAAAAATAAAATAAAACCAATAAGTTAAATGATAATAAATAGAAAACAAAAGGATAAACGGCAAGATGAAAGTTTTACAAGAAGGAAAGAAAAGGAAAGAAATAATAATAATGATAATAACGGTGATAATGAAAATAATATTGATATAGAAATATGAGTAGAAATATATATAAAACAGGACGTCTGGCCTCATCCTTCGAAGTTTCTGTTGGACTGGCTTGTATTCTTCCTTTATAGGCAACCGGTGTACCACGATATCGGTGCTTAGCCCAGGCATGTCTTGATACGACCACGCGAAGACATCTTTGAATTCATGAAGTAACTCAATGAGGTCTCGCTTTGTCTCTACGGTAATACTAGCTCCGATCTTTACTTCCTTCTTTTCTTGCCTGTCTCCCGTGTCCACTATTTCCACTAACTCCTCGCGAGGCGGATCTGCTTTCTCCTCTTGTTCTACCATCCTTACTGATTCAGAGATAGGTCACAACCTTGGTCATCTTTAGAATCCCAAAAATCTTCCACACCCGTATCTTGCCCAAAAGGATATTCGAGTTATTGGTAGTGTTGCTCACGTCGTTGATATTTGGGGACCTGTTATGAAGATGAATAAAGGCTCATAGAATAAAGGGATCTAAGCATATTTATTGGCATTATGAATGAAGAATGGAAATATTTAGGAATATCTAAAGAATAATAATGATGAATGAAGAAGAAGATTTGCTCAAAAGGTAATGGAGATGCATTTCATTGAGAATAACGATGCCTCGTACAAAAGTCATGCTTTCACAAAAGGGACACTTATCGCTTCTAGACTTAAAGCAACAAGTGTGTTCCGAGTATTACTCTGAATAAGTTCTAAAAGCTACAGAATCTCCTCTGCAGTTCCAGTTGTTTAGAACGCTGCCTGGCTCGTAAGGGCGGATACCATTCCAGTTTTCTTCCTCTATTTTCTCCCCGAATATGGCATTGATGTGCATGTTTGCCCGTATTCCTTTTATGGCTTTCTCATCTTTCGTTCCTCGCCCTTGGTGGATAATCCTCTCCCGATGTAAAGGTCTCAAGAATATGAGGAATTATCATCTGGTTCCCATAATCTCATCTCCACCCAAACGCGTCCTCCTTCTTTCTTGTCTTTTGCTAATTCCTTCCTTTTTTGCTTCAAGGCGTCGGTTTGAACCCTAAACCAAGAGGTCTCGTTTTCTTTCAATCTCGGGACCTCGATCTCTCCTTGGAGATACTTCCCAAGTCCTTTCCCAGTGCGGCTCGTTCCCGATCATCGATTGCAAACCCATTTTCGTGGTTTTAGATAATTGAGGTATTGGGATCTTGTTCCCCTCAATGACGAATCTTGCATTGACAAATTCCAAAGAGCGGAAGGAGCACTCGGTTGCTTCATCGATCGCTTCTAAATATGGCGCGCCATTGGTCACGATTGCGATTTACGTCCTCTTCGGCATTTATTGTCACCAAACGACCCTCTATAACTAGCTTCAACTTTTGGTGCAATGACGAGGGCACTGCTCCCGCCGAGTGTATCCAAGGTCTCCCCAGCAAGCAATTATAGGATGGTCTGATATCCATTACTATGAAATCCACCTCATATATACCTGGGCCGATTAATAGAGGTACTTCGATCCTTCCCATAACTTTCCTTTCAGTTCCATCGAATGCCCTTACTACATTGTGGCAGGCCTTCATGTGAGAGCTGTCAATGGGTAATCGATTCAGCGTCGACAGTGGCAAAACATTTAGTGTCGACCCATTATCGACCAAGACCCGTAACGCGTGTATCCTTTGCATCGGGTGGTGATGTGGAGAGCCTTGATGGTACCCGTACCTCCCGGAGGGATTTCATCATCACTAAAGAAAATGAAGTTATCGGCGCTTATATTGCTAATTAGGCGATCCAACTTGTTAACGGTGATATCATTAGCAACATAAGTTTCATTTAGTACTTTCATCAGTGCGTTGCGGTGCGCTCGAGCTTAATAGTAAGTCAAGCACGGATATACGAGCCGGCTGCTTATGTAACTGCTCCACGACACTGTATTCGCTATGCTTCAAAAACTTTAAGAATTCCCTAGCCTCTTCTTCCTTCACTGGCTCATTTATAAACGCCTCTGGTTTGGTCACTTTCCCTTTCTTTGGTTCGCCTACCAGGGTTTTCTCCTTTGTGAGCTCCATTCGTGTATTCACCGCGTCGTAGCGCTTTCCATCAAGCAGCGTATAGGAGCCTACCCCCTGGTTTTCTTTTGCAGCGTTGGACGAGGCTTCCTTTTCAGGAACCGTCACGTTGCAGTTATAGTTCTAGGGAACCTTTTTGTCATCTTCATATGAAAAAGCCGCCGGTTTTCGAATCACGATCTTCGGAGGCCCCCGGTTCCCTTTTGCAGTGCTGGACGAGTCCCCTTTTTCCGGAATCGTCATGTTGCAATTATAGCTCTCGGGAACCTTTTTGTTATCTTCAGATGAAAAGACCGCAGGTTTCCGAATCACGATCTTCGGAGTTATTTTTATTTCGGTTCCATCATTCTTTGGTCGCGAGATGATGACCAAAGGGTAGCTGGTCTCCGAAGTTTTTACCCTCGCTTCATCTTCTAACACGCAGATGTTTCTTTCCTCTTGGTCTTCGTTGCCTTCGTAGAATTCTAACTCTTTATCGTCCCATCGCCTTTGTACTGAATCCTAAACTCTATATAGTTTTGGATTTCGTGTCTCTCCATGTTGTGAAATTCACAACCCTTGCTTGTTCTTTCATGCTCTCTTCTTGGGCTTGACACAACCAATCCCTTTTTCATCATTTCCTTCCGCACTGCCTCATTGGGGTTTTCACTTCGGCAATATCCCTCTTAACTCTTTTTCCCATGTTCTCGCCTATCATATTGACCCCATGATTAGGCAGTGGGTGCCCCGCATTAGAGGTATCGTCTACTTCTACAACACCCATCTGGATGAGTCTTTCCACCGCTTTCTTGAAAGCGAGACAGTGCTCTATTGAATGCCCCACAATTCCTGCATGGTATTCGCACTGTGCGTTCGCATCATACCACTTAGGGTATGGGGGCTGCAGGGGTTTTAAGTAATGCGGGGCGACAATGTGTGCATCGAATAAATTTTGGTACATTTCTTTGTACGTGACTGGGATTGGTGTGAATTGAATTTTCTCCGCATTTTGCTTTGTATTGATTCCCGTCTAGAGGACTCGATGGTGGGCGATTCACGACCACAGGCCGGTTCACGATTATGGGCTTTGAATAACTTTTGCTTATGTTGTTTACATCGTTCTCTCTTTTCTTCTGGATCGCTCTTTCTAGCACCTTCTCCTCGCCTCTATCTTGCCACATCCGATTGCGTTCTCTATCATTTCCCCGACAACACAATATCGTAGAAACTTTTGGTGGCGCCCAAACATGTGGTTAATGAAGGGAGCTTTCAATGTATTGACGAACAACATGGTTGTCTCCTTTTCTAGGAGCGGTGGCTGAACTTGTGTGGCTACTTCCCTCCACCGTTGGGCATATTGCCTAAAGCTTTCGCTCGACTTTTTCTCCATATTTTGGAGCGTGATTCGGTCAGGAGCTATATCAGCTACGTAGCCGTAGTGTTTCAGGAAGGCCTGTGCCAAGTCCTTCCACGACTTGATCTAGGTACGGCTAAGCTGATTATACCATTTAGCCGCGGACCCGGTTAAACCGTCACCCAAAACAATGAAATCGCACTGATCATTGTTAACGTGCCCCGCCATTCTGCGACAGAACATTGTGATGTGCGCTTCGGGACAGCTGGTTCCACTGTACTTTTCAAAATCAGGGGTTTTGAACTTTGGCGGAAGTACGAGGTCCGGGACTAGGCTTAAATCCTTAGCGTCTACTCCGTAACGGTGGTCAGGCAGCTCTATTTCTTTAAACTTTTCCTCTAGCCACTTGCAACGATCCTCGAGCTGCTTTGGGAAGTCCATTTTCGCCTTGTCCATTTCGGGCATTTCGTCGAAATCGGGGACCACTCGGGTTAGCCGACCTTCCCGTGATTAGTACCGAACTAGTCGGAGATGCGTTGGTACCGTGGTATCAACTCGATATTGTGGCCCGATAATAACAGTGTGTTCTTTGGGGATACGATCCGTGGCGCTTGGGTATTCGGGGGGTAAAACCCGAAGGGTAAACAGGATCGTCATTGTTGTTCCCCGAACTAGCAAAGAACGCCCTTTCCTTCTCACGCTTCATTGGCCAACAATCTGCGCTTAGCCGGTTTATCATGTTATTTTGGGATTCTTCCATCCGCCCTATCATGTCCTCGTTGTATCTTGGCCAATCGTTCTTGCATTTGATCCTGCATTTCTTTTGCATTTGCTCTAATCTCTCCATTCTTTGATCCATCACTTTTGTTTTGCCTCTCGCATCAGTAGTGATGTTCCAGGTAACTCTCTCTGCTCATAATTTAGGTTCCTTTGTGAGATTTGATGTGTATGATGCAATGTAATGCAGATGCATGAGATGTGTGGTACAAAAAGGCATTGATTCTGATTCAATTTCCATTAGCATAACTTTTCTTAGAAAACAAGTCTTTTTTCATAAAATGGATTACATATAAGGCCTCGCCCTAATACTTAAAGCCTTGACTTTCTCAAGAAGATCAGCTAATTCTTGTCCTCTCTCTGATCTTGACTCGTACATTAAACTTAGTAAGTCGGCTTGGACTGCTAAGGCTTGTAGATGATCCGCCACCTCTCGTACTTGGGCCACAGCTTCCCCCATAATATAATCTCGGTCTCTGACTTGGCTTTGATAGTGATGCAGTTGTTGCTTCCAACGTTCCTCGTTGACTTCAAAAAGCTCTGCCCGTAGCTCACAACCATGTAAAGCAGATTCTAGTTCTTCGACTCTTGCTTTCATCTCTTCAATCTTGCTTAGACTAGCCTTCAATTCGACCACAGAGTTGCGACTTCGATGCTGGTACAATGATTTCTCTAATTCGGAGATCCGCGTCTTTAATTTTTCTTTCTCATTTTGGCTCTCTACTAGACTTCTTTTCAGGGTATCCTCCCGCTCTTGAGTCTCTCGGAGTTTCCTTTCCCATTGACTTGCTCTATGCTTCTCCTCTTTAATTTCTTGACGCCATTGCTCTGACGTTTTCCCAAGTCCCGCAGTTCTCATCGATCTTCGTAGCTTCTTGTAGTCCGTCTTTAGACTGTCTAAATCTTCTTCAGCTTTATTTTTTCCTTTTCTCAGCTTCTCGGCTTCTAGCTTCTGAATGTCGACATCCAATCCCAATTGTATTTTCTCTTCCTCTAGTTGCTCTATCCTTTTTCCTAACTCTCGGTTCTTCCTTTCGACATCTTGCTTGATGATTTCAAGTTCCGAGGGGACCACCTGTAAGTGCTCTTCTAGTGACCGGATGTCTTCTTGGTCCGCGTGGGGATATTATCATTGATCCTTTGACTCCTCCACCACCATATTCGGGGGTTGTCATCGGATTGGCAAAGAAACCTTTTTATTCTCGTGAATTTGACCCCAGGCTTTTGATATCTCCCTTACTCTCCTCTTGTAATTTTCTCCTTTGTAGTCAAACTCGCATTGAGTTAACCCTTGTGTCGGTGGCGTAAACTGTCTCGATCTGTATTGTCTTAATACGAGGAGAGGTGTATACCCGATACCCCCATATTCCAAGCATAGGGACATAGTCAAAATCCCCGCATCGATATATAATCTCATCGGGGATCGCCTGCGAGGGCTCTCCATGCTACATCCTCTTCTTGTAATTTTTGCAAGATCATAACCCAATTTTCTTCCGTAATATCATCTCGTCTTGGCGTGGTTGCCATTTTTTCCAGCGGGGAGTAGTCCTCGGAGAAAATTTGACACGACATCTTTTCCATTTTCCAAAAATGGCCATGAAACCATGCTAATAGGAGTTGGGCGCAACCGATGAATCTTCCCTCGCCCGCTCTTCTAAGATGTGCTTAGGGACCTGAATGTTTCGGTTAAAATTGCAGGAACAGGAGTAATCCCTCTTTCTAATTTGTCAAACAAATCAGTGACCGCTTCATCTATATGTCCTAGGGCTTTGGGGAAGATAACTAGCCCATATATGCTCAAGGCTAAAGCGTCAACCCTTTTTCTTTGCTCAGGATGTGCTATGATCAAATCTCTTAGATTTTTCCAGGGGATGCATTTACAATCTCCTTTCTGTTTTGTTCGAGTCAGAACTCAATGTTCGCTCATTCCTGTAATGTTCATTAACTTTTTTACGAATGTGGGGACATTAACGGCCCTTACATAAACTTTGTCAGGTCGAATCTTCGGGCAGCGGAGCAGAGCAGTGTATTCTTCCATAGTAGGTACCAAGTCCACTTTCCCAAAAGTAAAGCAACTATAAGCAGGGTTCCAAAACTGGGCCATAGCTCGGAATAAGTGCTGGTCTATCTTAATGTCAAGCAGGTAAGGCAGATCGCCGTAATGACAATAGAACAGTTGCTTGATACCTTCGTCCCATTGGCTCCATATCTCTTTCATTTCTTGAAGATTGTTCTGGGTTACGCTGATACGGGTGAAGTCCCACACCGACACGCACTTTCCGCGCAAGGCTATCACCCTTCTCTTGTCGCACGGTCTCGCCCATATTCGGACGGCCGCATTGTCTCCCACTTTATCAAAAAACTCTTTTTCCATGAAAAGCTATCCATTTGGTAATTGAATGTGAATCGATACATTTTTGATGAATATGCCATGCAAAATAAATGAAGCAGGTCAGTATTTCATAAATAGTAAGTAGAGGATAACATACATAATCAGGTAAGCACTAGGGTTTGGCATGGCTCTACCCAGAGTGGTTCTTAAGGCTCGCTATATGAGGTTCTGGTTCTAAAGTAGGGTACCAACCAAAGCAGGTTCCTCGATCCTCACCCATTATAGGCTCATATAGACCGAGTTCAGTTCAGGGAATACATTTCCCTATGGCTGCACCTGAGATGAAAATCTCACGAAGACATAGGTACGGATGTATCCCTAAGCGATCCACTATCCTCGCACGGAGGTGAAAACCTCACGAAGGAATAGTTTCTCACTCCCACTTAAAGGTGCGACCACAACGGTCATGCAATGTACTCAGGCACAAGAAAATAGAAATCATATGCAATGACACAAATGAATGCAACACAAGGATAGTAAAAAAATTTTAAATCAAATTTCCAAACTTTCGACAAAGGACAAAAATAATCAATTTACTACCGACTCTCTTTTGATGTCCCCATGGAGTCGCTGTCGTCGTAACCATTTTTGAGTTTTAGCAAAAAACTGGTCGACGTGGGTTTTGAAAACGAATGTAAAAACGGGAGTCGCCATCAATCTTTTTGATGAGGTGTGATCGGGTCACCTTAAAAGTGTTTGTTTTTAATAATCGATTGATTTATCAAAACACAATTTTGGTCTACGAAAATCGAAAATGGATTCGAGTCTCGTTACGCATTTAGGAAGGGTTAGCACCCTCGATACGCCCAAAATTGGTACCTAATTGATTATCTAATGTCTTAATGTCGAAAGTTGAAAACTTAAGAATTCAAAATACGATCCTCTTGTTGTTGAAGAATAAATTTGGATAAATTGGAAGTGTATGCCAAGGGTCGTCTCGCTTTAAGGTGAAGTGTTACATCCAATACTTTAGGACGCCACATTTCGACCTTTAAAGTTGAACTTGCCTTTTATTCAAAACTTATGGATTTAATTGAAAGGATATTTTGTTATTTAGAATGGACGAGAAAAGGAAACCCAATACTTTAGGGCACGATTTCTCGAGCTTTTAAATACAAAACATTACCTTGGTTTTAGAAAATATTATCTCGGAATAACAAAACATCACATCCAATGCATTAGGACACGACATCTCGAGTTCACGAGAATAAGCTTTTAGTTTAAAAATGTATTAGTTTTAAAAGGATATTCGGTTATTTAGACTAAACGAGAAGGATCGAAACCCAATACTTTAGGGCACGACCTCTCGAATTTCTAAATACGGAATATTGCCTTTGTTAAAAGAATTCATTTTGTGTCGGGCGAAAATTGATGTAATGCAAGTTTATAGTAAAATGTAAAACAAATTGCGATATCAACGTAGCAAAATGTAAGAAATGAATTACGGTATTAGCAAAGCATATAGAATAAACGCATTAAATACAAATGACAATAATAAAACAAAAATAAAATAAAACCAATAAGTTAAATGATAATAAATAGAAAACAAAAGGATAAACGGCAAGATGAAAGTTTTACAAGAAGGAAAGAAAAGGAAAGAAATAATAATAATGATAATAACGGTGATAATGAAAATAATATTGATATAGAAATATGAGTAGAAATATATATAAAATATGATAAATATATGAGTGAAAATAGAGGTATATACATAATAATAATACGAGCATAGATATGAACAAAAATTAAATAAATAATAATATTAAACTAAGAAAATAAATATAGATAAAAATACTAATAATAATAATGAGAATAATGAGAATATCAAATAATAGTAATAGCAATAATAATGAAAATAAAATAATAATAGTGATGATAATTAAATAATAAAACAATAAAATATAAAGTAATGGTAGTAAGGTGAGAATAATAATATAAGTGATAATGAAATGAAAATGAAAATAATATATTAATACTAACAATAATAATAAAACAATAATAATAATAATATAAGTAAAAATAGCATTAGTAACATGATAATGAAAATAATGGTAACAATAATGGTAATAATAATAGATAACAATAATAAACAAATGATAGTAAAATATAATAGAAATAATAATAAACATATAAATAATAATAATAGCATAATAATAATAATAATAGTAATAGTAAAATAATAATAATAGTAGAATAGTAATAGGAATAAAAATGATAAAATAAGAAATAGTGATAAAATAATAATAATGAAAATATAAAGAAATATAAATAATGACGATAGTAATCATAATAGCAATTAGTAAACGTAATAATAAGAGATATATAGATATATAAAAAAAATAATAGTAATATAGTACTAGTATTAATAATAATATAATAACAATAATAATAATATGGTTATAAAAACAATAATAGAAATAATAATAATAGATATAATAAAGACAATAATAAGCAAAACAATAGTACAAAAACAATATATATATATATAATAAGTAAATAAACAAATGCAATAATGATATTAATAATAGTAAAAATTGCAAAATAGTTAAAAGAGGGATCAAATTGAATTTAAAACAAAATTTTGGGGGTCAATTCGAAAGAAAATAAGGGAGAAAGGGCCTATTTGGAGTGCGTGGATTACATGGGGGACCAAAAAGGGCAATGACCCTTTCCTCCCAAAACGCACAGCATAGGCAGGGGCTCGATTGAAAACCGAATGGACTTTCGGGGCCAAATTAAAAAACAAAAAAAACTTGATTACAAAATTCTGAAAAAGCGGAGGGACTGCGCGCACAAATTCCCCATTTTTTCGGCAAAACGCGCGGATCCTGGCTGGAGCGGGTCGGACCGGGTCGGGTCAAGGGCGAAACGACGTCGTTTTGGGGTTAAAGGCCAGCCCCTAAAACGGCGCGCTGCTTTTGAAGGCTATTTAAGGGCCAAAATTCTTAAAAATTTTCATTTCATCACTTTTCTAAAAAAACTCTTAACTCTCTTTTTTTTTTTCTCGCAGGGTCAAATTTTTGGCGATTTCGGCCGTGGGTTCCGTCGCCGGCGTGTTGTTGCTTTGCTACCACATGACGCGGTGGCCTAAAAGGTAAAATTTTTAGTTTTTTCCTTTTTTTTTTTTTTTAAAAATGATATATGTATATGCGTATGTCGAAAAGAAAAAAAAAAAAAAGACTTCAAAATATAAAGGAAAAAAGGAATCACCTTTGGTCTTTATTCGACTTTTAGTGATTTTTAATGTTTAATGCATTGCTATTTTCTCTCGATTCTTTTTGTTTGTGTTTGAAGATGTTACTTCTTGTATTGATAAAAAGGCCGAATCCTTACAATGGATTTTAGATCGGCTTTTATAGCCGATTTTTACAATCGATTTCCCATTTTTATTATTTCTATCATTTCGCTTAATATCTGCAGCAAGTGGCGGTGGCCGGTGGTGCAGTAGCAGTGGAGGAGCGGTGGGCGCTGTCGCGCGTGCGGTGGAGCAGGTGGTCGCCGGAAGGCGTGCTTGGCGCCGCAAGGAGGACTTAGGGTTAGGTTTTTTCTTTGTTTTAAGTGTTTGGGCTAATTCGATTTGGGCCTCTGAATTGGGTTTCTGGATTGGGTCTTGGGTTTAGGTTAGTGGGCTACATTTCAGGTTTTGTAATGGGTTTTGTAATTGGCTGTTGGGTTAGTAAAATGGGTTTTTTAATTTGGGTTTATTTTTTGTTTAATTTGGTTGGGCCCGGGCAATAATTGGGTTCTACAGCTGCCCCTCTTTGCTCATTATTGTGTAACGAGAATGGAGCAAAGACTTTCAAAGGACCAATTTTGCCCGGTCTTGTTGAGTCTTGACTTCTTGGGTGCTCTTCCACAGATAGCTTCATTCCTGTTCACCGCATCTTGTCGCTTCGATCCATTCCACCGCTACTTCAGAGAGGTAGGACCTATAGCTTCAATTTGCTCCTGCTGCGACTTCGAGGGGATGAGACTTGTTTATTTTAAATCGCTCCACTGCAACTTCAGGGGGATAGATTTGCATCTTCAACCTGCTCCATTGCAACTTCGGGGAAAGGTTTGTAATCTTCAGCTTATTCCACTGCTGGCCAAGACAATAAGATGATGGCTTAAATCATGTTCCCTACTGTTTAGGGAGACGAGATTTGCCTTCGATCTTGCCCCACTACTGGTTAGGGTGACAAGATCTACAAATTTGACCTATTTCACTGCTGGTCAGTGGTAATAGGACGGTCTTCAACCTATTCCACTCATCGGTCAATGGCAATAGGAAATCTTTTACCTATTCCGCTGGGTCGTCGCTGGCAATAGGACAATCTTCAACCTATTCCACTCACCGGTTAGTGGCAATAGAAACGTGTTCAACCTATTCCGCTCATCGGGACAAGAGCAATAGGACAATCTTCAACCTATCCCACTACACGGTTAGTGGCAATAGAACAATCTTCAACCTATCCCACTCATCGGTTAGTGGCAATAGGAAATCTTTTACCTATTCCACTCGCTGGTCGGTGGCAATAGAACAATCTTCAACCTATTCCACTACCGGTTAGTGGCAATAGGACAATCTTCAACCTATCCCACTCACTCGGTCGCGGGCAATAGGACAATCTTCAACCTATTCCACCGCTGGTCGCGGGGCAATAGGATGGTGGTTTCTCCAAAGTTGATACTCCGCCCTCTGGGGACATATCCTGTAGACTTGGTTTCATATGCTTGTGTTTTTGTCAAATGATTAGGATGCTATGATCGAATGAATCTAATGCTCCTAACTAAATGTACTATGGACGACATTTGCATGAATGCGGTGTGGTCTTTCTACAATGATTAGGATGCAATGATGAGTCGAATGCTCCTAATCAATGTGATGATGTATGAATGTAAAGCTAAATGATCCCCTTTAATGGTTAGGGTTGTCACCGCTCGTCTGCTCATCAAGGCCGCAAAGATTTGAGCGTAATTTTCGCCTTCTCGTAATCATGAGCTATGATTTTAGACTCCTCTTTCTCGAGCGCTTTCCAACCCTAGGCGTGTTGGTTCTAAACAACACCTGCTTCAGTTTCCCTTGCTTAGAGACTTCCAGGTAATAGGCAAAACTCCTTTTATGGAAGCATTGTGGGTCCATCGACCGTTATTTCAATTGCAAAAACAGTTTTTTAAAAAAAAACTTAAATGATGAATATCAATGAAGAATGGAATTGGATTAATCAACAAAAGCAAACATGATTGAAATACAAAAAATGAGTGAGAAGGAAAAAAGGTAGGTGCCCCAAATATCGCAGCCTGAGCTTCACTATCCCATCTTTCTGAAGATCATTTTGAGTCGAATGGATGTTGGGAGATCTCGCAGCACTCAGTAGATATCCCGAGGCGTAACATTCCTCCTTTTGCCAATTCGGGAGAACAAAAATCGCCACACATTTCGCCTTTCGCTTGAATTTGAGCCGCCTTATCGGGTTTTCACTCAAAGCCCTTTGGTCTCCAAGCGCCTTTTTACGGGTTTTCGCCTTGGCCTCCGTTTTTTTTTTTTTTTTTTATTTGAAAAGCGCCTGCGGGTTTTCGCTTTAGACTTTTCCTTCTTTCACGCTGCAATACTTCTTGACCGAATCCGAATTTACTGGATTTGATAAGTTCTTCCCATCCATCTCGGCCAAGATCGAGCTCCTCCAGAGAAAGCCTTTTTCACCACATAAGGTCCTTCCCAATTAGGCATCCATTTCCTCTCAAATCCTTTTTGTATGGGGAGGATCTTTTCAAAACTAAGTTTCCTTCGTGGAATTCTCTTGGGCGCACCTTTTGTTGTATGCTCGCGTCATTCGCTTCGTACATCCGACCATGACGAATAGCTTTCAACCTTTTTCTTCAATCAAATTTAATCGATCATATCGAGCCTCGATCCATTCTCGCGTCGGCCCAACTTCGGGCCTCGCATAAGACTCGAAGGATGGAATTTCAACTTCGATAGGTAAACCGCCTCCATCCCGTAGACCGAGAAAGGAGTTGCCCCTGGAGGTTCCGACCGACGCTCGTAAGCAAAAAGGGCAAACGGTAATTTCTCGTGCCAATCCCCTCGTAGGTCTCATCCATTTTCCCCACTATCCTCTTGATGTTCTTATTAGTCGCTTCATCGCCCCATTCATCTTTGGGCGATATGGCGATGAATTGTGATGTCCGATCTTGAATTGCCCACATGCACTTCTCTGCGATCATGCTATTGTTCAAGTTTAACGCATTATCGGATATGATCTTCTCGCATTCCATATCGACATATGATTTCCCTTTTAAGAACTTGCTAATCGCTGATTTTGTCACATTGGCATATGAGGCACCTCTACCCACTTAGTGAAGTAATCGACACACGAAGATGAACCGATGTCCATTAGAAGCTCTTGGCGAGATTGGCCCATCGACGCCCATGCCCCACATAGAAAAGGGCCATGGGGAAGTCATAACATGTAGAGGTGAAGGTGGTACATGAATTTTGTCCGCATAAATTTGGCACTTATGACACTTTTAGCATAATCAATGCAATCTCCTTCCATGGTAGGCCAATAATACCCGAATCTCATGATTTGCCTAGCCATCGTGAAACCATTGGCGTATGCTCCACAAACACCTTCATGGACCTCTTCCAGATTTGCTTAGCCTCTCATGCAAGGCCCACACACCTTAATAGCACTTGATCCTTTCTTCTTTTGTATAGGATTTCTCCGCCCAAGACATAGTCACACGCCATCCTTCTTATCGCCCTTTTGTCATTCTCGCCGCCGCTCGTGGTATTGACGATTCTTTATGTATTGCAAGATATCATGATACCACTGACGATCCCTTTTCTCCCCTCTTCGACGCTGTAGCAGTTGAGCCGGGCCTCATGAATGCTCATTCGATAGGTTTCATATCTTCTCGCTTTGTTTAATCGACCATGGAAGCCAAAGTGGCTAGAGCATCACCATTTGATTATCGCCTCTTGGCGAGATAATTGAAAGTGACATCGTCGAACTCTTCGATCAATTCTTGACCAATCTTTTGTATTCGACCAACTTGGGATCTCTCGCTTCCCATTCTCCTCTAAGTTGATAAATCACCAAAGGCGTAGTCTCCGTACACTTTTAGCACCCTAATTTTGCGCTTCTATAGCGGCACGGATGCCCATGATACAAGCCTCGTACTCCGCCATATTGTTTGTGCAACAAAATCCAACCTACAAGTAAAAGGGTAATGATCTCCGCTTTGGGGATACCTGCACTGCCCCAATTCCATTGCCCACAAAGATTTGATGCCCCGTCGGGTTCAAGTGTCCAAGGACGATCCTCTCCTGAGTACCCTCTTCATGAGTCGCCACGTACATTAGGTCCTCATTGGGGAAATCAAAGTCCAAGGGCTCGTGTCTGCTAGAGCTCTCACTGGCTAGAAAATCCGCTATTGCACTCCCTTTCACCGCTTTTTGATTTACATAAACTATGTCAAACTCGTAAAGCAAAATTTGCCATCGGGCCATCCGACCATTCAAGGCGATCGATTCTATCATGTATTTCGTAGGGTCCTGCTTCGAGATGAGCCAAGTCGTATGATACAGCATATACTGTCTCAATCTCCGAGTTGTCCAGATCAAGGCACAACAAAGTTTCTCAATTGGCGAGTACCTTGTCTCACATTCGGTGAACTTTTTACTAAGGTAGTATATTGCCTTTTCTTTCTTTCCCCGACTCATCGTGTTGGCCGAGCACACATCCCATTGAGTTATCAAGTACCGCCAAATAGAGGATTAATGGCCTATCTGGATTAGGCGCGCCAATACCGGAGCATTGGACAGTATTGCTTCACTTTATCGGGTTTCGACATTCCTCGCCCCACACACTGGATTGTGTTTTTTAAGGAGACGGAATATGGGGTCACATTTCTCAGTTAATTGTGAGATGAACCGAGCGATGTAGTTTAACCTTCCTAAGAAACCTCGAACTTCTTTTTGCGTGCGAGGTGGAGGCAGTTCTTGTATTGCTTTGACCTTGTCCGGCCAACCTCAATCCCTTTCACCGACTATAAATCCTAGCGCTTCGATCGGGCTCCAAGGTACATTTTGTCGGATTAAGCTTTAGCCGGAATTTCCTTAACCTCAAGAATAGTTTCCTCAAGACTCGGACATGCTCCTTTTCAATCCGAGATTTGGCGATCATATCGCCTACGTACACTTCAATTTCTTTGTGTATCATGTCGTGAAATAGGGTTACCATGGCTCTCTCGATATGTCGCTTCCCGCATTCTTTAGTCCGAACGGCATCACTTTATAGCAAAAGGTCCCCACATGGTTATGAACGTAGTCTTGTCCATGTCCTCTGGAAGCATCTTTATCCGGGTTGTATCCCGAGAAACCGCCCATGAAGGAGAACAACGAGTAACCCGCCGTGTTGTCCACTAGGTATCGATGTGAGGCAACGGAAATTATCTTTTGGGCTAGCCTTGTTTAGATCCTCGTAGTCTACACACATTCGTATTTTCCCGCTCTTCTTGGGGACGGGACGATGTTGGCTACCCATTCTCGAGTACTTAACCACTTACAAGAAACTCTCGCATCAAATTGTTTCTGACTCCTCTTTTTATTTTCAACAGACGCCCGCCTCATCCTTCAAGTTTCGTTGGACTGCTTGTATTCTTCCTTTATAGGCAACCGTGTACCACGATATCGGTGCTTAGCCTGTGCATGTCTTGATACGACCACGCCAAGACATCTTTGAATTCATGAAGTAACTCAATGAGGTCTCGCTTTGTCTCTACTGTAATACTAGCTCCGATCTTCACTTCCTTCTTTTCTTGCCTGCCTCCCAGTCCACTATTTCCACTAACTCCTCGCGAGGCAGATCTGCTTTCTCCTCTTGTTCTACCATCCTTAATGAGCTCGGAGATAGGTCACAACCTTGGTCATCTTTAGAATCCTCAAAATCTTCCACACCCGTATCTTGCCCAAAAGGATATTCTGAGTTATTGGTAGTGTTGCTCACGCCGTTGATATTTGGGGACCCATTATGAAGATGAATAAAGGCTCATAGAATAAAGGGATCTAAGCATATTTATTGGCATTATGAATGAAGAATGGAAATATTTAGGAATATCTAAAGAATAATAATGATGAATGAAGAAGAAGATTTGCTCAAAAGGTAATGGAGATGCATTTCATTGAGAATAACGATGCCTCGTACAAAAGTCATGCTTTCACAAAAAGGGACACTTATCGCTTCTAGACTTAAAGCAACAAGTGTGTTCCGAGTATTACTCAATAAGTTCTAAAAGCTACAGAATCTCCTCTCTGCAGATCCGGCTTGTTTAGAACGCGCCTC
This sequence comes from Gossypium sturtianum, assembly GCA_025698515.1. NCBI lineage: Eukaryota > Viridiplantae > Streptophyta > Magnoliopsida > Malvales > Malvaceae > Gossypium > Gossypium sturtianum. Next base: position 10,252,164 of record CM046950.1, on the reverse strand, counting down.
GCTCGTAAGGGCGGATACCATTCCAGCTTTTCTTCCTCTATTTTCTCCCCGAATATGGCATTGATGTGCATGTTTGCCCGTATTCCTTTTATGGCTTTCTCATCTTTCGCTCCTCGCCTTGGTGGATAATCCTCCCGATGTAAAGGTCTCAAGAATATGAGGAATTATCATCGGTTCCCACTTAATCTCATCTCCACCCAAACGCGCCCTCCTTCTTTTTCTTGTCTTTTTGCTAATTCCTTCCTTTTTTGCTTCAAGGTCCGGTTTGAACCCTAAACCGAAGAGGTCTCGTTTTCTTTCAATCTCGGGACCTCGATCTCTCCTTGGAGATACTTCCCAAGTCCTTTCCTGTGTGCGGCCTGCTCCGATCATCGCTTGCAAACCCATTTTCGTGGTTTTAGATAATTGAGGTATTGGGATCTTGTTCCCCTCAATGACGAATGCCGCATTGACAAATTCCAAAGAGCGGAAGGAGCACTCGCTTGCTTCATCGATCGCTTCTAAATATGGCGCGCCATTGGTCACGCTTGCGATTACGTCCTCTTTCGGCATTTATTGTCACCAAACGACCCTCTATAACTAGCTTCAACTTTTGGTGCAATGACGAGGCATCGCTTCCCGCCGAGTGTATCCAAGGTCTCCCAAAGAAGCAATTATAGGATGGTCTCGATATCCATTACTATGAAATCCACCTCATATATACCGGGCGATTAATAGAGGTACTTCGATCCTTCCCATAACTTTCCTTTCGGTTCCATCGAATGCCCTTACTACATTGTGGCAGCCTTCATGTGAGAGTCACAATGGGTAATCGATTCAAATACGACGATGGGCAAAACATTTAGTGCTGACCCATTATCGACCAAGCACTTCGGTAACGTGTATCCTTTGCATCGGGTGGTGATGTGGAGAGCCTTGATGGTACCCGTATTCTCCCGGAGGGATTTCATCATCACTAAAGAAAATGAAGTTATCGGCGCTTATATTGCTAATTAGGCGATCCAACTTGTTAACGGTGATATCATTAGCAACATAAGTTTCATTTAGTACTTTCATCGCTGCGTTGCGGTGCGCTTCGAGCTTAATAGTAAGTCAAGCACGTATATACGAGCCGGCCGCTTATGTAATCGCTTCCACGACAATCGTATTCGCTATGCTTCAAAAACTTTAAGAATTCCTAGCCTCTTCTTCCTTCACGCTCATTTATAAACGCCTCGGTTTGGTCACTTTCCCTTTCTTTGGTTCGCCTACTGTGGTTTTCTCCTTTGTGAGCTCCATTCGTGTATTCACCGCGTCGTCAGCGCTTTCCATCACAAGCGTATAGAGCCTACCCCTCGGTTTTCTTTTGCAGCGTTGGACGAGGCTTCCTTTTCGTGAACCGTCACGCTTGCGCTTATAGTTCTAGGAACCTTTTTGTCATCTTCATATGAAAAAGCCGCGGTTTTCGAATCACGATCTTCGAGGCCCCGGTTCCTTTTTGCGATCTTTGGACGAGTCCCCTTTTTCGGAATCGCCATGTTGCAATTATAGCTCTCGGGAACCTTTTTGTTATCTTCGATGAAAAGACCGCAGTTTCCGAATCACGATCTTCTGAGTTATTTTTATTTCGGTTCCATCATTCTTTGGTCGCGAGATGATGACCAAAGGGTAGCCGGTCTCCAAGTTTTTACCCTCGCTTCATCTTCTAACACGCAGATGTTTCTTTCCTCTTGGTCTTCGTTGCCTTCAGTAGAATTCTAACTCTTTATCGTCCATCGCCTTTGTACCGTAATCCTAAACTCTATATAGTTTTGGATTTCGTGTCTCTCCATGTTGTGAAATTCACAACCCTTGCTTGTTCTTTCATGCTCTCTTCTTGGGCTTGACACAACCAATCCCCTTTTCATCATTTCCTTCCGGACTGCCTCATTGGGGTTTTCACTTGGCAATATCCTCTTAACTCTTTTTCCCATGTTCTCGCCATCATATTGACCCCATGATTAGGCAAAGGTGCCCCGCATTAGAGGTATCGTCTACTTCTACAACACCCATCCGGATGAGTCTTTCCACCGCTTTCTTGAAAGCGAGATGTTGTTTCTATTGAATGCCCCACAATTCCTGCATGGTATTCGCACTGTGCGTTCGCATCATACCACTTAGGGTATGGGGGCTGCAGGGGTTTTAAGTAATGCGGGGCGACAATGTGTGCATCGAATAAATTTTGGTACATTTCTTTGTACGTGACTGGGATTGGTGTGAATTGAATTTTCTCCGCATTTTGCTTTGTATTGGATTCCTGTCTAGAGGGACTCTGATGGTGGGCAGTTACGACCCTGGGCTGGTTCACAGTTATGGGCTTTGAATAACTTTTGCTTATGTTGTTTACATCGTTCTCTCTTTTCTTCGGGATCGTCTTTCTAGCACCTTCTCCTGCCTCTATCTTGCCACATCTGATTGCGTTCTCTATCATTTCCCCTGACAACACAATATCAGAGAAACTTTTGGTGGCGCCCCCCAGCATGTGGTTAATGAAGGGAGCTTTCAATGTATTGACGAACAACATGGTTGTCTCCTTTTCTAGGAGCGGTGGCTGAACTTGTGTGGCTACTTCCCTCCACCGTTGGGCATATTGCCTAAAGCTTTCGCTTCGACTTTTCTCCATATTTTGGAGCGTGATTCGGTCAGAGCTATATCGCCTACGTGAGTCGTAGTGTTTCGTGAAGGCTCTGCCAAGTCCTTCCACGACTTGATCTAGGTACGGCTAAGCTGATTATACCATTTAGCCGCGGACCCGGTTAAACTGTCCTGAAAACAGTAAATCAGTAATTGATCATTGTTAACGTGCCCCGCCATTCTGCGACAGAACATTGTGATGTGCGCTTCGGGACAGCTGGTTCCACTGTACTTTTCAAAATCAGGGGTTTTGAACTTTGGCGGAAGTACGAGGTCCGGGACTAGGCTTAAATCCTTAGCGTCTACTCCGTAACGGTGGTCAGCAGTCTCTATTTCTTTAAACTTTTCCTCTAGCCACTTGCAACGATCCTCGAGCTGCTTTGGGAAGTCCATTTTCGCCTTGTCCATTTCGGGCATTTCGTCGAAATCGGGGACCATCGGGTTAGCGGACCTTCCCGTGATTAGTACCGAACTAGTCGGAGATGCGTTGGTACCGTGGTATCAACTCGATATTGTGGCCCGATAATAACAGTGTTCTTTGGGGATACGATCCGTGGCGCTTGGGTATTCGGCGGGTAAAACCCGAAGGGTAAACAGGATCGTCATTGTTGTTCCCCGAACTAGCAAAGAACGCCTCTTTCCTTCTCACGCTTCATTGGCCAACAATCATACTTAGCTGGTTTATCATGTTATTTTGGGATTCTTCCATCCGCCCTATCATGTCCTGTTGTATCTTGGCCAATCGTTCTTGCATTTGATCCTGCATTTCTTTTGCATTTGCTCTAATCTCTCCATTCTTTGATCCATCACTTTTGTTTTGCCTCTCGCATCGTAGTGATGTTCCAGGTAACTCTCTCTGTCATAATTTAGGGTTCCTTTGTGAGATTTGATGTGTATGATGCAATGTAATGCGGATGCATGAGATGTGTGGTACAAAAGGCATTGATTCTGATTCAATTTCCATTAGCATAACTTTTCTTAGAAAACAAGTCTTTTTTCATAAAATGGATTACATATAAGGCCTCGCCCTAATACTTAAAGCCTTGACTTTCTCAAGAAGATCAGCTAATTCTTGTCCTCTCTCTGATCTTGACTCGTACATTAAACTTAGTAAGTCGGCTTGGACTGCTAAGGCTTGTAGATGATCCGCCACCTCTCGTACTTGGGCCACGCCTTCCCCATAATATAATCTCGGTCTCGACTTGGCTTTGATAGTGATGCAGTTGTTGCTTCCAACGTTCCTCGTTGACTTCAAAAAGCTCTGCCTGTAGCTCACAACCATGTAAAGCAGATTCTAGTTCTTCGACTCTTGCTTTCATCTCTTCAATCTTGCTCAGACTAGCCTTCAATTCGACCACAGAGTTGCGGCTTCGATGCTGGTACAATGATTTCTCTAATTCTGAGATCCGCGTCTTTAATTTTTCTTTCTCATTTTGGCTCTCTACTAGACTTCTTTTCAGGGTATCCTCCCGCTCTTGAGTCTCTCGGAGTTTCCTTTCCCATTGACTTGCTCTATGCTTCTCCTCTTTAATTTCTTGACGCCATTGCTCTGACGTTTTCCCAAGTCCCGCAGCTTCATCGATCTTCGTAGCTTCTTGTAGTCCGTCTTTAGACCGTGTCTAAATCTTCTTCACTTTATTTTTCCTTTTCTCAGCTTCTCGGCTTCTAGCTTCTGAATGTCGACATCCAATCCCAACTGTATTTTCTCTTCCTCTAGTTGCTCTATCCTTTTTCCTAACTCTCGGTTCTTCCTTTCGACATCTTGCTTGATGATTTCAAGTTCCGAGGGGACCACCTGTAAGTGCTCTTCTAGTGACCGGATGTCTTCTTGGTCCGGCGTGGGGATATTATCATTGATCCTTTGACTCCTCCACCACCATATTCGGGGGTTGTCATCGGATTGGCAAAGAAACCTTTTTATTCTGTGAATTTGACCCCAGGCTTTTGATATCTCCCTTACTCTCCTCTTGTAATTTTCTCCTTTGTAGTCAAACTCGCATTGAGTTAACCCTTGTGTCGGTGGCGTAAACTGTCTCGATCTGTATTGTCTTAATACGAGGAGAGGTGTATACCGACATACTCCCCATATTCCAAGCATAGGGACATAGTCAAAATCCCCGCATCGATATATAATCTCATCGGGGATCGCCCAAGGGGCTCTCCATGCTACATCCTCTTCTTGTAATTTTTGCAAGATCATAACCCAATTTTCTTCCGTAATATCATCTCGTCTTGGCGTGGTTGCCATTTTTTCCAGCGGGGAGTAGTCCTCGGAGAAAATTTGACACGACATCTTTTCCATTTTCCAAAAATGGCCATGAAACCATGCTAATAGGAGTTGGGCGCAACCGATGAATCTTCCCTCGCCCGCTCTTCGGCATGTGCTTAGGGACCTGAATGTTTCGGTTAAAATTGCAGGAACAGGAGTAATCTCTCTTTCTAATTTGTCAAACAAATCAGTGACCGCTTCATCTATATGTCCTAGGGCTTTGGGGAAGATAACTAGCCCATATATGCTCAAGGCTAAAGCGTCAACCCTTTTTCTTTGCTCAGGATGTGCTATGATCAAATCTCTTAGATTTTTCCAGGGGATGCATTTACAATCTCCTTTCTGTTTTGTTCGAGCTGTAACCCAATGTTCGCTCATTCCTGTAATGTTCATTAACTTTTTTACGAATGTGGGGACATTAACGGCCCTTACATAAACTTTGTCAGGTCGAATCTTCGGGCAGCGGAGCAGAGCAGTGTATTCTTCCATAGTAGGTACCAAGTCCACTTTCCCAAAAGTAAAGCAACTATAAGCAGGGTTCCAAAACTGGGCCATAGCTCGGAATAAGTGCTGGTCTATCTTAATGTCAAGCAGGTAAGGCAGATCGCCGTAATGACAATAGAACAGTTGCTTGATACCTTCGTCCCATTGGCTCCATATCTCTTTCATTTCTTGAAGATTGTTCTGGGTTACGCTGATACGGGTGAAGTCCCACAATTCTGACACGTACCCTTCTGCAAGGCTATCACCCTTCTCTTGCTGCACGGTCTCGGCCCATATTCGGACGGCCGCATTGTCTCCCACTTTATCAAAAAAATCTTTTTCCATGAAAAGCTATCCATTTGGTAATTGAATGTGAATCGATACATTTTTGATGAATATGCCATGCAAAATAAATGAAGCAGGTCAGTATTTCATAAATAGTAAGTAGAGGATAACATACATAATCAGGTAAGCACTAGGGTTTGGCATGGCTCTACCCAGAGTGGTTCTTAAGGCTCGCTATATGAGGTTCGGTTCTAAAGTAGGGGTACCTGAACCAGCAGGTTCCTCGATCCTCACCCATTATAGGCTCATATAGACCGAGTTCGGTTCGAGGAATACATTTCCCTATGGTGCATCGGAGATGAAAATCTCACGAAGACATAGGTACGGATGTATCCGGGCGATCCACTATCCTCGCACGGAGGTGAAAACCTCACGAAGGAATAGTTTCTCACTCCCACTTAAAGGTGCGACCACAACGGTCATGCAATGTACTGTGCACAAGAAAATAGAAATCATATGCAATGACACAAATGAATGCAACACAAGGATAGTAAAAAAAAAATTTTAAATCAAATTTCCAAACTTTCGACAAAGGACAAAAAATAATCAATTTACGGCCTGACTCTCTTTTTGATGTCCCCATTAGAGTCGCTGTCGTCGTAACCATTTTTGAGTTTTAGCAAAAAAACGGGGTCGACGTGGGTTTTGAAAACGAATGTAAAAAAACGGGAGTCGCCATCAATCTTTTTTGATGAGGTGTGATCGGGTCACCTTAAAAAGTGTTTGTTTTTAATAATCAGATTGATTTATCAAAACACAATTTTGGTCTACGAAAATCGAGAAAATGGATTCGGAGTCGGTTACGTGCGAGGAAGGGTTAGCACCCTCGATCGCCCAAAATTGGTACCTAATTGATTATCTAATGTCTTAATGTCGAAAGTTGAAAACTTAAGAATTCAAAATACGATCCCTCTTGTTGTTGAAGAATAAATTTGGATAAATTGGAAGTGTATGCCAAGGGCCGTCTCGTTTTAAGGTGAAGTGTTACATCCAATACTTTAGGACGCCACATTTCGACCTTTAAAGTTGAACTTGCCTTTTATTCAAAACTTATGGATTTAATTGAAAGGATATTTTGTTATTTAGAATGGACGAGAAAAGGAAACCCAATACTTTAGGGCACGATTTCTCGAGCTTTTAAATACAAAACATTACCTTGGTTTTAGAAAATATTATCTCGGAATAACAAAACATCACATCCAATGCATTAGGACACGACATCTCGAGTTCACGAGAATAAGCTTTTAGTTTAAAAATGTATTAGTTTTAAAAGGATATTCGGTTATTTAGACTAAACGAGAAGGATCGAAACCCAATACTTTAGGGCACGACCTCTCGAATTTCTAAATACGGAATATTGCCTTTGTTAAAAGAATTCATTTTGTGTCGAGCGAAAAAATTGATGTAATGCAAGTTTATAGTAAAATGTAAAACAAATTGCGATATCAACGTAGCAAAATGTAAGAAATGAATTACGGTATTAGCAAAGCATATAGAATAAACGCATTAAATACAAATGACAATAATAAAACAAAAATAAAATAAAACCAATAAGTTAAATGATAATAAATAGAAAACAAAAGGATAAACGGCAAGATGAAAGTTTTACAAGAAGGAAAGAAAAGGAAAGAAATAATAATAATGATAATAACGGTGATAATGAAAATAATATTGATATAGAAATATGAGTAGAAATATATATAAAATATGATAAATATATGAGTGAAAATAGAGGTATATACATAATAATAATACGAGCATAGATATGAACAAAAATTAAATAAATAATAATATTAAACTAAGAAAATAAATATAGATAAAAATACTAATAATAATAATGAGAATAATGAGAATATCAAATAATAGTAATAGCAATAATAATGAAAATAAAATAATAATAGTGATGATAATTAAATAATAAAACAATAAAATATAAAGTAATGGTAGTAAGGTGAGAATAATAATATAAGTGATAATGAAATGAAAATGAAAATAATATATTAATACTAACAATAATAATAAAACAATAATAATAATAATATAAGTAAAAATAGCATTAGTAACATGATAATGAAAATAATGGTAACAATAATGGTAATAATAATAGATAACAATAATAAACAAATGATAGTAAAATATAATAGAAATAATAATAAACATATAAATAATAATAATAGCATAATAATAATAATAATAGTAATAGTAAAATAATAATAATAGTAGAATAGTAATAGGAATAAAAATGATAAAATAAGAAATAGTGATAAAATAATAATAATGAAAATATAAAGAAATATAAATAATGACGATAGTAATCATAATAGCAATTAGTAAACGTAATAATAAGAGATATATAGATATATAAAAAAATAATAGTAATATAGTACTAGTATTAATAATAATATAATAACAATAATAATAATATGGTTATAAAAACAATAATAGAAATAATAATAATAGATATAATAAAGACAATAATAAGCAAAACAATAGTACAAAAACAAAATATATATATATAATAAGTAAATAAACAAATGCAATAATGATATTAATAATAGTAAAAATTGCAAAATAGTTAAAGAGGATCAAATTGAATTTAAAACAAAATTTTGGGGTCAATTCGAAAGAAAATAAGGAGAAAGGGCCTATTTGGAGTGCGTGGATTACATGGGGGACCAAAAGGGCAATGACCCTTTCCTCCCAAAACGCACAAAGATAGGCGGGGCTCGATTGAAAACCGAATGGACTTTCGGGGCCAAATTAAAAAACAAAAAAACTTGATTACAAAATTCGAAAAAGCGGAGGGATCATACGCGCAAATTCCCATTTTTTCGGCAAAACGCGCGATCTGGTGGGAGCGGGTCGGACCGGTCGGGTCAAGGCGCGAAACGACGTCGTTTTGGGGTTAAAGGCCACCCCTAAACGCGGCGTCGTTTTGGAAGGCTATTTAAGGGCCAAAATTCTTAAAAAATTTTCATTTCATCACTTTTCTAAAAAAAAACTCTTAACTCTCTTTTTTTTTTTTTCTCGAAGTGAAATTTTGGCGATTTCGGCCGTGGGTTCCGTCGCCGTGTGCGTCGCTCCGACCACACGCGTGATGGCGGAAAAATAAAATTTTTAGTTTTTTCCTTTTTTAAAAAAAAATGATATATGTATATGCGTATGTCGAAAAGAAAAAAAAAAAAAGACTTCGAAAATATAAAGGAAAAAGGAATCACCTTTGGTCTTTATTCTGACTTTTAGTGATTTTTAATGTTTAATCTGCTTGCTATTTTCTCTGATTCTTTTTTGTTTGTGTTTGAAGATGTTACTTCTTGTATTGATAAAAAAGGCCGAATCCCTTACAATGGATTTTAGATCGGCTTTTATAGCCGATTTTACAATCGATTTCCCATTTTTATTATTTCTATCATTTCGTTTAATATCTGCAGTGCAAGTGGCGGTGGCGGTGGTGCGAGCGGTGGAGGAGCGGTGGTCTCTTTGCGGCGCGGCGCAGTGGAGCAGTGGTCGTCGGGAAGGCGTGTTTAGGCGCCGCAAGGAGGACTTAGGGTTAGGTTTTTTCTTTGTTTTAAGTGTTTGGGCTAATTCGATTTGGGCCTCTGAATTGGGTTTCTGGATTGGGTCTTGGGTTTAGGTTAGTGGGCTACATTTCAGGTTTTGTAATGGGTTTTGTAATTGGCTGTTGGGTTAGTAAAATGGGTTTTTTAATTTGGGTTTATTTTTTGTTTAATTTGGTTGGGCAGGGCAATAATTGGGTTCTCTGTTGCCCCTCTTTGCTCATTATTGTGTAACGAGAATGGAGCAAAGACTTTCAAAGGACCAATTTTGCCCGGTCTTGTTGAGTCTTGACTTCTTGGGTGCTCTTCCACGAGATAGCTTCATTCTGTTCACCGCGCATCTTGTCGCTTGATCCATTCCACCGCTACTTGCAGAGGTAGGACCTATAGCTTCAATTTGCTCCTGCTGCGACTTCGAGGATGAGACTTGTTTATTTTAAATCGCTCCACTTTGCAACTTGAGGGGATAGATTTGCATCTTCAACTGCTCCATTGCAACCGGGGAAAGGTTTGTAATCTTGACTTATTCCACTTGCTGGCCAAGACAATAAGATGATGGCTTAAATCATGTTCCCTCTTGTTTTTAGGAGGCGAGATTTGCCTTCGATCTTGCCCCACTACTGGTTAGGGTGACAAGATCTACAAATTTGACCTATTTCACTGCTGGTCAGTGGTAATAGGACGGTCTTCAACCTATTCCACTACTGGTCAATGGCAATAGGAAATCTTTTACCTATTCCGCTGCTGGTCAGTGGCAATAGGACAATCTTCAACCTATTCCACTACTGGTTAGTGGCAATAGGAACGTGTTCAACCTATTCCGCTACTGGACAGTAGCAATAGGACAATCTTCAACCTATCCCACTACTGGTTAGTGGCAATAGAACAATCTTCAACCTATCCCACTACTGGTTAGTGGCAATAGGAAATCTTTTACCTATTCCGCTGCTGGTCAGTGGCAATAGAACAATCTTCAACCTATTCCACTACTGGTTAGTGGCAATAGGACAATCTTCAACCTATCCCACTACTGGTCAGTGGCAATAGGACAATCTTCAACCTATTCCACTGCTGGTCAGTGGCAATAGGATGGTGGTTTCTCCAGTGTTGATACTCCGTCCTCTAGGGGACATATCCTGTAGACTTGGTTTCATATGCTTGTGTTTTTGTCAAATGATTAGGATGCTATGATCAGAATGAATCTAATGCTCCTAACTAAATGTACTATGGACGACATTTGCATGAATGCAGGTGGTCTTTCTACAATGATTAGGATGCAATGATGAGTCGAATGCTCCTAACTGAATGTGATGATGTATGAATGTAAAGCTAAATGATCCCCTTTTAATGGTTAGGGTTGTCACTTTGCTCTGCATTCATCAAGGCCGCAGCGATGCAGCGTAATTTTAATCTTCTTCGTAATCATGAGCTATGATTTTAGACTCCTCTTTCTCGGCGTTTCCAACCCCTAGGCGTGTTGGTTCTAAACAACGATCTGTTTCAGGAGTTCTGTCTTTGTTTAGAGACTTCCAGGGTAATAGGCAAAACTCCTTTTATGGAAGCATTGTGGGTCCATCGACCGTTATTTCAATTGCAAAAGCAGTTTTTTTAAAAAAACTTAAATGATGAATATCAATGAAGAATGGAATTGGATTAATCAACAAAAGCAAACATGATTGAAATACAAAAAATGAGTGAGAAGGAAAAAAAGGTAGGTGCCCCAAATATCGCACTTTGAGCTTCACTATCCCATCTTTACGAAGATCATTTTGAGTGAATGGATGTTGGGAGATCTGCGGCCCTTCTGTAGATATCTGAGGCGTAACATTCCTCCTTTTGCCAGTGCAGGAGAACAAAAATCGTCACACATTTAGTCTTTCGTTTGAATTTGAGCCGCCCTTACAGGGTTTCGACTCAAAGCCCCTTTGGTCTCAAGCGCCCTTTACGGGTTTTCGCCTTGGCCTCTCCGTTTTTTTTTTTTTTTTTTTTTATATTGAAAAGCGCCCTTTGCGGGTTTTCGCCTTAGACTTTTCCTTCTTTCACGCGTAATACTTCTTGACCGAATCCGAATTTACGGGATTTGATAAGTTCTTCCCATCCATCTCGGCCAAGATCAGAGCTCCTCCAGAGAAAGCCTTTTTCACCACATAAGGTCCTTCCCAATTAGGCATCCATTTCCCTCTGAAATCCTTTTGTATGGGGAGGATCTTTTTCAAAACTAAGTTTCCTTCGTGGAATTCTCTTGGGCGCACCTTTTTGTTGTATGCTCGCGTCATTCGCTTCTGGTACATCTGACCATGACGAATAGCTTTCAACCTTTTTTCTTCAATCAAATTTAAGCGATCATATCGAGCACGGATCCATTCGCTTCCGTCCAACTTCGATTCGAGACAAGACTCGAAGGATGGAATTTCAACTTCGATAGGTAAAAGCGCCTCCATCCGTGACCGGTGAGAAAGGAGTTGCCCGGTGGAGGTTACGACCGACGTTCGGTAAGCAAAAAGGGCAAACGGTAATTTCTCGTGCCAATCCCTGTAGGTCTCAGTCATTTTCCCCACTATCCTCTTGATGTTCTTATTAGCTGCCTCTACTGCCCCATTCATCTTTGGGCGATATGGCGATGAATTGTGATGTCTGATCTTGAATTGCCCACAGACCTCTGCGATCATGCTATTGTTCAAGTTTAACGCATTATCGGATATGATCTTCTCGGGCATTCCATATCGACATATGATTTCCCTTTTTAAGAACTTGCTAACTGCTGATTTTGTCACATTGGCATATGAGGCAGCCTCTACCCACTTAGTGAAGTAATCGATTACCACGAAGATGAACCGATGTCCATTAGAAGCTCTTGGCGAGATTGGCCCAATGACGTCCATGCCCCACATAGAAAAGGGCCATGGGGAAGTCATAACATGTAGAGGTGAAGGTGGTACATGAATTTTGTCCGCATAAATTTGGCACTTATGACACTTTTAGCATAATCAATGCAATCTCCTTCCATGGTAGGCCAATAATACCCGAATCTCATGATTTGCCTAGCCATCGTGAAACCATTGGCGTGCGTTCCACAAACACCTTCATGGACCTCTTCCAGGATTTGCTTAGCCTCTGCGGCGTCCACACACCTTAATAGCACTTGATCCTTTCTTCTTTTGTATAGGATTTCTCCGTCCAAGACATAGTCACACGCCCGATCTTCTTATCGTCCTTTTGTCATTCTCGATCGCTTTGCTCGTGGTATTGACGATTCTTTATGTATTGCGGTATATCATGATACCACGGACGATCCCTTTTCTCCCCTTCTTGACGTTGTAGCGGTGGCGGGGCCTCATGAATGCTCATTCGGATAGGTTTCATATCTTACGCTTTGTTTAAGCGGACCATGGAAGCCAAAGTGGCTAGAGCATCGACCATTTGATTATCGTCTCTTGGCGAGATAATTGAAAGTGACATCGTCGAACTCTTCGATCAATTCTTGGACCAATCTTTTGTATTCGACCAACTTGGGATCTCTCGTTTCCCATTCTCCTCTAAGTTGATAAATCACCGGTCACGAGTCTCCGTACACTTTTAGCACCTAATTTTTTGCGCTCTATAGCGGCACGGATGCCCATGATACAAGCCTCGTACTCCGCCATATTGTTTGTGCAGTCAAAATCCAACCTACAAGTAAAGGGTAATGATCTCCGTTTGGGGATACGAGTGCCCCAATTCCATTGCCCACAGCATTTGATGCCCGTCGAGTTCGGTGTCCAAGGGCGATCCTCTGGAGTACCCTCTTGATGGCGCCACGTACATTAGGTCCTCATTGGGGAAATCAAAGTCCAAGGGCTCGTAATCTGCTAGAGCTCTACTGGCTAGAAAATCCGCTATTGCACTCCCTTTCACTGCCTTTTGATTTACATAAACTATGTCAAACTCGAGAAAGCAAAATTTGCCATCGGGCCATCCGACCATTCAAAGCGATCGATTCTATCATGTATTTCGAGGGTCTGCTTGAGATGAGCCAAGTCGTATGATACAAACATATCTTGTCTCAATCTCCGAGTTGTCCAGATCAAGGCACAACAAAGTTTCTCAATTGGCGAGTACCTTGTCTCACATTCGGTGAACTTTTTACTAAGGTAGTATATTGCCTTTTCTTTCTTTCTGACTCATCGTGTTGGCGAGCACACATCCCATTGAGTTATCAAATGCCGTCAAATAGAGGATTAATGGCCTATCTGGATTAGGCGGCGTCAATCTTGGAGCATTGGGCAGTATTGCTTCACTTTATCGAAGGTTTCTGACATTCCTCGTCCCACACACTGGATTGTGTTTTTTTAAGGAGACGGAATATGGGGTCACATTTCTCGATTAATTGTGAGATGAACCGAAGCGATGTAGTTTAACCTTCCTAAGAAACCTCGAACTTCTTTTTGCGTGCGAGGTGGAGGCGGTTCTTGTATTGCTTTGACCTTATGCAGGTCAACCTCAATCCCCTTTCACCGACTATAAATCCTAGCGCTTTCCACGATCGGGCTCCAGAAGGTACATTTCTTTGGATTAAGCTTTAGCCGGAATTTCCTTAACCTCAAGAATAGTTTCCTCAAGACTCGGACATGCTCCTTTTCAGATCCGAGATTTGGCGATCATATCGTCTCGTACACTTCAATTTCTTTGTGTATCATGTCGTGAAATAGGGTTACCATGGCTCTCGATATGTCGCTCCCGCATTCTTTAGTCCGAACGGCATCACTTTATAGCAAAAGGTCCCCACATGGTTATGAGCGTAGTCTTGTCCATGTCCTCGGAAGCATCTTTATCTGGTTGTATCCCGAGAAACCGTCCATGAAGGAGAACAACGAGTAACCCGCCGTGTTGTCCACTAGGAGTATCGATGTGAGGCAACGGAAATTATCTTTTGGGCTAGCCTTGTTTAGATCCTCATAGTCTACACACATTCGTACTTTCCGTCTTTCTTGGGGACGGGGGCGATGTTGGCTACCCATTCAGTACTTAACCACTTACAAGAAACCCGCATCAAATTGTTTCTGACCTCCTCTTTTATTTTCAACGGGACGTCGGCCTCATCCTTCAAGTTTACATTGGGTGGCTTGTATTCTTCCTTTATAGGCAACCGGTGTACCACGATATCGGTGCTTAGCCCAGGCATGTCTTGATCGACCACGCGAAGACATCTTTGAATTCATGAAGTAACTCAATGAGGTCTCGCTTTGTCTCTACTGATAATACTAGCTCCGATCTTCACTTCCTTCTTTTCTTGCCTGTCTCCCGGGTCCACTATTTCCACTAACTCCTCGCGAGGCGGGATCTGCATTTCTCCTCTTGTTCTACCATCCTTACTGATTCGGGAGATAGGTCACAACCTTGGTCATCTTTAGAATCCTGAAAATCTTCCACACCCGTATCTTGCCCAAAAGGATATTCTGAGTTATTGGTAGTGTTGCTCACGTCGTTGATATTTGGGGACCTGTTATGAAGATGAATAAAGGCTCATAGAATAAAGGGATCTAAGCATATTTATTGGCATTATGAATGAAGAATGGAAATATTTAGGAATATCTAAAGAATAATAATGATGAATGAAGAAGAAGATTTGCTCAAAAGGTAATGGAGATGCATTTCATTGAGAATAACGATGCCTCGTACAAAAGTCATGCTTTCACAAAAGGGACACTTATCGCTTCTAGACTTAAAGCAACAAGTGTGTTCCGAGTATTACTCTGAATAAGTTCTAAAAGCTACAGGAATCTCCTCTGCGATCCGATTGTTTAGAACGCTTGCACTCGCTAAATGAGGCGGATACCATTCCAGTTTTCTTCCTCTATTTTCTCCCCGAATATGGCATTGATGTGCATGTTTGCCCGTATTCCTTTTATGGCTTTCTCATCTTTCGTTCCTCGCCCTTGGTGGATAATCCCTCCTGATGTAAAGGTCTCAAGAATATGAGGAATTATCATCGGTTCCCACTTAATCTCATCTCCACCCAAACGCGTCCTCCTTCTTTCTTGTCTTTTTGCTAATTCCTTCCTTTTTTGCTTCGCGTCCGGTTTGAACCCTAAACCGAAGAGGTCTCGTTTTTCTTTCAATCTCGGGACCTCGATCTCTCCTGGAGATACTTCCCAAGTCCTTTCCCAGTGCGGCTCGTTCCGATCATCGATTTGCAAACCCATTTTCGTGGTTTTAGATAATTGAGGTATTGGGATCTTGTTCCCCTCAATGACGAATCTTGCATTGACAAATTCCAAAGAGCGGAAGGAGCACTCGGTTGCTTCATCGATCGCTTCTAAATATGGCGCGCCATTGGTCACGATTGCGATTACGTCCTCTTGGCATTTATTGTCACCAAACGACCCTCTATAACTAGCTTCAACTTTTGGTGCAATGGCGAGAGCACTGCTCCCGCCGAGTGTATCCAAGGTCTCCCCAGCAAGCAATTATAGGATGGTCTGATATCCATTACTATGAAATCCACCTCATATATACCTGGGCCGATTAATAGAGGTACTTCGATCCTTCCCATAACTTTCCTTTCAGTTCCATCGAATGCCCTTACTACATTGTGGCAGGCCTTCATGTGAGAGCTAGTCAATGGGTAATCGATTCAGCGTCGACAGTGGCAAAACATTTAGTGCTGACCCATTATCGACCAGTACCCCTGGTAACGTGTATCCTTTGCATCGGGTGGTGATGTGGAGAGCCTTGATGGTACCCGTACCTCCCGGAGGGATTTCATCATCACTAAAGAAAATGAAGTTATCGGTAACTTATATTGCTAATTAGGCGATCCAACTTGTTAACGGTGATATCATTAGCAACATAAGTTTCATTTAGTACTTTCATCAGTGCGTTGCGGTGCGCTTCTGAGCTTAATAGTAAGTCAAGCACAGATATACGAGCCGGCTGCTTATGTAACTGCTCCACGACACTGTATTCGCTATGCTTCAAAAACTTTAAGAATTCCCTAGCCTCTTCTTCCTTCACTGGCTCATTTATAAACGCCTCTGGTTTGGTCACTTTCCCTTTCTTTGGTTCGCCTACCAGGGTTTTCTCCTTTGTGAGCTCCATTCGTGTATTCACCGCGTCGTAGCGCTTTCCACTGCGCGTATAGGAGCCTACCCCCTGGTTTTCTTTTGCAGCGTTGGACGAGGCTTCCTTTTCAGGAACCGTCACGTTGCAGTTATAGTTCTAGGGAACCTTTTTGTCATCTTCATATGAAAAAGCCGCCGGTTTTCGAATCACGATCTTCGGAGGCCCCCGGTTCCCTTTTGCAGTGCTGGACGAGTCCCCTTTTTCCGGAATCGTCATGTTGCAATTATAGCTCTCGGGAACCTTTTTGTTATCTTCAGATGAAAAGACCGCAGGTTTCCGAATCACGATCTTCGGAGTTATTTTTATTTCGGTTCCATCATTCTTTGGTCGCGAGATGATGACCAAAGGGTAGCTGGTCTCCGAAGTTTTTACCCTCGCTTCATCTTCTAACACGCAGATGTTTCTTTCCTCTTGGTCTTCGTTGCCTTCGTAGAATTCTAACTCTTTATCGTCCATCAGCCTTTGTACCAGAATCCTAAACTCTATATAGTTTTGGATTTCGTGTCTCTCCATGTTGTGAAATTCACAACCCTTGCTTGTTCTTTCATGCTCTCTTCTTGGGCTTGACACAACCAATCCCCTTTTCATCATTTCCTTCCAGACCCGTCTCATTGGGGTTTTCACTTCGGCAATATCCCTCTTAACTCTTTTTCCCATGTTCTCGCCTATCATATTGACCCCATGATTAGGCAGTGGGTGCCCCGCATTAGAGGTATCGTCTACTTCTACAACACCCATCTGGATGAGTCTTTCCACCGATTTCTTGAAAGCGAGACGATTGCTCTATTGAATGCCCCACAATTCCGCATGGTATTCGCAGCTGTGCGTTCGCATCATACCACTTAGGGTATGGGGCTTTGCGGGGTTTAAAGTAATGCGGGCGACAATGTGTGCATCGAATAAATTTTGGTACATTTCTTTGTATGCGTGGTAGGATTGGTGTGAATTGAATTTTCTCCGCATTTTGCTTTGTATTGGATTCTGTCTAGAGGACTCGATGGTGGCGATTCGACCACAGGCTGGTTCCACGATTATGGGCTTTGAATAACTTTTGCTTATGTTGTTTACATCGTTCTCTCTTTTCTTCGGGATCGTCTTTCTAGCACCTTCTCCTGCCTCTATCTTGCCACATCTGATTGCGTTCTCTATCATTTCCCCTGACAACACAATATCAGAGAAACTTTTGGTGGCGCCCCCCAGCATGTGGTTAATGAAGGGAGCTTTCAATGTATTGACGAACAACATGGTTGTCTCCTTTTCTAGGAGCGGTGGCTGAACTTGTGTGGCTACTTCCCTCCACCGTTGGGCATATTGCCTAAAGCTTTCGCTCGACTTTTTCTCCATATTTTGGAGCGTGATTCGGTCAGGAGCTATATCAGCTACGTAGCCGTAGTGTTTCAGGAAGGCCTGTGCCAAGTCCTTCCACGACTTGATCTAGGTACGGCTAAGCTGATTATACCATTTAGCCGCGGACCCGGTTAAACCGTCACAAAACGATGCGTCGATGGTGATCATTGTTAACGTGCCCGCCATTCTGCGACGAGAACATTGTGATGTGCGCCGGGACATTTGGTTCCACTGTACTTTTCAAAATCGGGGTTTTGAACTTTGGCGGAAATCAGAGTCGGGACTAGGCTTAAATCCTTAGCGTCTACTCCGTAGCGGTGGTCGTGCGATCTCTATTTCTTTAAACTTTTCCTCTAGCCACTTGCAACGATCCTCGAGCTGCTTTGGGAAGTCCATTTTCGCCTTGTCCATTTCGGGCATTTCGTCGAAATCGGGGACCACCTTGGGTTTAGCGGACCTTCCCCAGGATTAGTACCTGAACTAGTCGGGAGATGCGTTGGTACCGTGGTATCAACTTTGATATTGTGGCCTTTGATAATAACAGGTGTTCTTTGGGGATACGCATCTGGTGGCGCTTGGGTATTCGGCGAGGTAAAACCCGGAAGGGTAAGCAGGATCGTCATTGTTGTTCCCGAACTAGCGACAACGCCCTTTCCCTTCTCACGTTCATTGGCCAACAAGCTGCGCTTATTTGGTTTATCATGTTATTTTGGGATTCTTCCATCAGCCTATCATGTCTGTTGTATCTTGGCCAATCGTTCTTGCATTTGATCCTGCATTTCTTTTGCATTTGCTCTAATCTCTCCATTCTTTGATCCATCACTTTTGTTTTGCCTCTCGTCAGTAGTGATGTTCCAGGTAACTCTCTGTCATAATTTAGGGTTCCTTTGTGAGATTTGATGTGTATGATGCAATGTAATGCGGATGCATGAGATGTGTGGTACAAAAAGGCATTGATTACGATTCAATTTCCATTAGCATAACTTTTCTTAGAAAACAAGTCTTTTTCATAAAATGGATTACATATAAGGCCTCGCCCTAATACTTAAAGCCTTGACTTTCTCAAGAAGATCGGCTAATTCTTGTCCTCTCTCTCGATCTTGACTCGTACATTAAACTTAGTAAGTCGGCTTGGGTGCTAAGGCTTGTAGATGATCCGCCACCTCTCTCGTACTTGGGCCACAGCTTCCCCCATAATATAATCTCGGTCTCGACTTGGCTTTGATAGTGATGCGGTTGTTGCTTCCAACGTTCCTCGTTGACTTCAAAAAGCTCGCCAGTAGCTCACAACCATGTAAAGCGATTCTAGTTCTTCGACTCTTGCTTTCATCTCTTCAATCTTGCTTAGACTAGCCTTCAATTCGACCACACGAGTTGCGACTTCGATCTTTGGTACAATGATTTCTCTAATTCGGAGATCCGCGTCTTTAATTTTTCTTTCTCATTTTGGCTCTCTACTAGACTTCTTTTGGGGTATCCTCCGCTCTTGAGTCTCTCGGAGTTTCCTTTCCCATTGACTTGCTCTATGCTTCTCCTCTTTAATTTCTTGGCGCCATTGCTCAGCGTTTTCCCAAGTCCCATGATTCTCATCGATCTTCGTAGCTTCTTGTAGTCCGTCTTTAGACTGTCTAAATCTTCTTCAGCTTTATTTTTCCTTTTCTCAGCTTCTCGGCTTCTAGCTTCTGAATGTCGACATCCAATCCCAATTGTATTTTCTCTTCCTCTAGTTGCTCTATCCTTTTTCCTAACTCTCGGTTCTTCCTTTCGACATCTTGCTTGATGATTTCAAGTTCCGAGGGGACCACCTGTAAGTGCTCTTCTAGTGACCGGATGTCTTCTTGGTCCGGCGTGGGGATATTATCATTGATCCTTTGACTCCTCCACCAGTCATATTCAGGGGTTGTCATCGGATTGGCAGCAAACCTTTTTATTCTGTGAATTTGACCCCAGGCTTTTGATATCTCCCTTACTCTCCTCTTGTAATTTTCTCCTTTGTAGTCAAACTCGCATTGAGTTAACCCTTGTGTCGGTGGCGTAAACTGTCTCGATCTGTATTGTCTTAATACGAGGAGAGGTGTATACCCGACAGCTCCCCATATTCCAAGCATAGGGACATAGTCAAAAATCCCCGCATCGATATATAATCTCATCGGGGATCGCCCAGGGGCTCTCCATGCTACATCCTCTTCTTGTAATTTTTGCAAGATCATAACCCAATTTTCTTCCGTAATATCATCTCGTCTTGGCGTGGTTGCCATTTTTTCAGTGGGAGTAGTCCTCGGAGAAAATTTGACCGACATCTTTTCCATTTTCCAAAAATGGCCATGAAACCATGCTAATAGGAGTTGGGCGCAACCGATGAATCTTCCCTCGCCCGCTCTTCGGCATGTGCTTAGGGACCTGAATGTTTCGGTTAAAATTGCAGGAACAGGAGTAATCTCTCTTTCTAATTTGTCAAACAAATCAGTGACCGCTTCATCTATATGTCCTAGGGCTTTGGGGAAGATAACTAGCCCATATATGCTCAAGGCTAAAGCGTCAACCCTTTTTCTTTGCTCAGGATGTGCTATGATCAAATCTCTTAGATTTTTCCAGGGGATGCATTTACAATCTCCTTTCTGTTTTGTTCGAGCTGTAACCCAATGTTCGCTCATTCCTGTAATGTTCATTAACTTTTTTACGAATGTGGGGACATTAACGGCCCTTACATAAACTTTGTCAGGTCGAATCTTGAGCGTGGAGCGGAAGCGATGTATTCTTCCATGGTAGGTACCAAGTCCACTTTCCCAAAAGTAAAGCAACTATAAGCGAGGTTCCAAAAGCGGGCCATAGCTCGGAATAAGTCTTTGGTCTATCTTAATGTCAAGCGGTAAAGCGGTCGTCGCGTAATGACAATAGAACGATTGCTTGATACCTTCGTCCCATTGGCTCCATATCTCTTTCATTTCTTGAAGATTGTTCAGGTTCTGTTGTCTGGGTGAAGTCCCACAATTCGACACGTACCCATACGCAAGGCTATCACCCTTCTCTTCTTTGCGCACGGTCTCGGCCCATATTCGGACGTGCGCATTGTCTCCCACTTTATCAAAAAAATCTTTTCCATGAAAAGCTATCCATTTGGTAATTGAATGTGAATCGATACATTTTTGATGAATATGCCATGCAAAATAAATGAAGCAGGTCAGTATTTCATAAATAGTAAGTAGAGGATAACATACATAATCAGGTAAGCACTAGGGTTTGGCATGGCTCTACCCAGAGTGGTTCTTAAGGCTCGCTATATGAGGTTCGGTTCTAAAGTAGGGGTACCTGAACCAGCAGATTCCTCGATCCTCACCCATTATAGGCTCATATAGACCGAGTTCAGTTCAGGGGAATACATTTCCCTATGGCTGCACGGAGATGAAAATCTCACGAAGACATAGAATGCGGATGTATCCGGAGGCGATCCACTATCCTGCACGGAGGTGAAAACCTCACGAAGGAATAGTTTCTCACTCCCACTTAAAGGTGCGACCACAACGGTCATGCAATGTACTGTGCACAAGAAAATAGAAATCATATGCAATGACACAAATGAATGCAACACAAGGATAGTAAAAAAAAATTTTAAATCAAATTTCCAAACTTTCGACAAAGGACAAAAAATAATCAATTTACGGCCTGACTCTCTTTTTGATGTCCCCAGTGGAGTCGCCAAGCTGTCGTAACCATTTTTGAGTTTTAGCAAAAAAACGGGGTCGACGTGGGTTTTGAAAACGAATGTAAAAAAACGGGAGTCGCCATCAATCTTTTTTGATGAGGTGTGATCGGGTCACCTTAAAAAGTGTTTGTTTTTAATAATCAGTTGATTTATCAAAACACAATTTTGGTCTCGAAAAATCGAGAAAATGGATTAGGGAGTCGATTCTGCGTCGAGGAAGGGTTAGCACCCTCGTCGCCCAAAATTGGTACCTAATTGATTATCTAATGTCTTAATGTCGAAAGTTGAAAACTTAAGAATTCAAAATCTGATCCCTCTTGTTGTTGAAGAATAAATTTGGATAAATTGGAAGTGTATGCCAAGGGCCGTCTCGTTTTAAGGTGAAGTGTTACATCCAATACTTTAGGGCGCCACATTTCGACCTTTAAAGTTGAACTTGCCTTTTATTCAAAACTTATGGATTTAATTGAAAGGATATTTTGTTATTTAGAATGGGCGAGAAAAGGAAACCCAATACTTTAGGGCACGATTTCTCGAGCTTTTAAATACAAAACATTACCTTGGTTTTAGAAAATATTATCTCGGAATAACAAAACATCACATCAATGCATTAGGACCACGACATCTCGAGTTCACGAGAATAAGCTTTTAGTTTAAAAATGTATTAGTTTTAAAAGGATATTCGGTTATTTAGACTAAGCGAGAAGGATCGAAACCCAATACTTTAGGGCGACCTCTCGAATTTCTAAATACGGAATATTGCCTTTGTTAAAAGAATTCATTTTGTGTCGGCGAAAAATTGATGTAATGCAAGTTTATAGTAAAATGTAAAACAAATTGCGATATCAACGTAGCAAAATGTAAGAAATGAATTACGGTATTAGCAAAGCATATAGAATAAACGCATTAAATACAAATGACAATAATAAAACAAAAATAAAATAAAACCAATAAGTTAAATGATAATAAATAGAAAACAAAAGGATAAACGGCAAGATGAAAGTTTTACAAGAAGGAAAGAAAAGGAAAGAAATAATAATAATGATAATAACGGTGATAATGAAAATAATATTGATATAGAAATATGAGTAGAAATATATATAAAATATGATAAATATATGAGTGAAAATAGAGGTATATACATAATAATAATACGAGCATAGATATGAACAAAAATTAAATAAATAATAATATTAAACTAAGAAAATAAATATAGATAAAAATACTAATAATAATAATGAGAATAATGAGAATATCAAATAATAGTAATAGCAATAATAATGAAAATAAAATAATAATAGTGATGATAATTAAATAATAAAACAATAAAATATAAAGTAATGGTAGTAAGGTGAGAATAATAATATAAGTGATAATGAAATGAAAATGAAAATAATATATTAATACTAACAATAATAATAAAACAATAATAATAATAATATAAGTAAAAATAGCATTAGTAACATGATAATGAAAATAATGGTAACAATAATGGTAATAATAATAGATAACAATAATAAACAAATGATAGTAAAATATAATAGAAATAATAATAAACATATAAATAATAATAATAGCATAATAATAATAATAATAGTAATAGTAAAATAATAATAATAGTAGAATAGGAATAGGAATAAAAATGATAAAATAAGAAATAGTGATAAAATAATAATAATGAAAATATAAAGAAATATAAATAATGACGATAGTAATCATAATAGCAATTAGTAAACGTAATAATAAGAGATATATAGATATATAAAAAAAATAATAGTAATATAGTACTAGTATTAATAATAATATAATAACAATAATAATAATATGGTTATAAAAACAATAATAGAAATAATAATAATAGATATAATAAAGACAATAATAAGCAAAACAATAGTACAAAAACAAAATATATATATATAATAAGTAAATAAACAAATGCAATAATGATATTAATAATAGTAAAAATTGCAAAATAGTTAAAAGAGGGATCAAATTGAATTTAAAACAAAATTTTGGGGGTCAATTCGAAAGAAAATAAGGGAGAAAGGGCCTATTTGGAGTGCGTGGATTACATGGGGGACCAAAAAGGGCAATGACCCTTTCCTCCCAAAACGCACAGCATAGGCAGGGGCTCGATTGAAAACCGAATGGACTTTCGGGGCCAAATTAAAAAACAAAAAAAACTTGATTACAAAATTCTGAAAAAGCGGAGGGACTGCGCGCACAAATTCCCCATTTTTTCGGCAAAACGCGCGGATCCTGGCTGGAGCGGGTCGGACCGGGTCGGGTCAAGGGCGAAACGACGTCGTTTTGGGGTTAAAGGCCAGCCCCTAAAACGGCGTCGTTTTGGAAGGCTATTTAAGGGCCAAAATTCTTAAAAAATTTTCATTTCATCACTTTTCTAAAAAAAAACTCTTAACTCTCTTTTTTTTTTCTGCTGAAGGTGAAATTTGGCGATTTCGTAGTGGGTTCGTCGTGTGGTGTAAATCGCTCAACCACCGCCGCGATGGTGGCGGAAAAATAAATTTTTAGTTTTTTCCTTTTTTTTTTTTAAAAAAATGATATATGTATATGCGTATGTCGAAAAGAAAAAAAAAAAAAGACTTCGAAAATATAAAGGAAAAAAGGAATCACCTTTGGTCTTTATTCTGACTTTTAGTGATTTTTAATGTTTAATCTGCTTGCTATTTTCTCTGATTCTTTTTTGTTTGTGTTTGAAGATGTTACTTCTTGTATTGATAAAAAAGGCCGAATCCCTTACAATGGATTTTAGATCGGCTTTTATAGCCGATTTTTACAATCGATTTCCCCATTTTTTATTATTTCTATCATTTCGTTTAATATCTGCAGGCAAGTGGCGGTGGCCGGTGGTGCGGCAGTGGAGGAGCGGTGGGCTGCTTTGGCGGAAGCGCGAGTGGAGCGGTGGTCGTCAGAAGGCAGGTTTGGCGCCGCAAGGAGGACTTAGGGTTAGGTTTTTTCTTTGTTTTAAGTGTTTGGGCTAATTCGATTTGGGCCTCTGAATTGGGTTTCTGGATTGGGTCTTGGGTTTAGGTTAGTGGGCTACATTTCAGGTTTTGTAATGGGTTTTGTAATTGGCTGTTGGGTTAGTAAAATGGGTTTTTTAATTTGGGTTTATTTTTTGTTTAATTTGGTTGGGCCCGGGCAATAATTGGGTTCTACATTTGTAATAAACTCTATTGTTGTACTTGCCCCAGCGCTCTCCCACATGTCGCCTTCCACACTGTCTGCACTCAGGCTTGTCAACACTTGATTCATTCGGAGCTTGAATTCGTGGACCAGTACTTTGTTTCAAACTATTTCTACTTGGATGTCTAAATGAAGCATTTGAACGGTTACTTGCATCTCTGTATCTCTTAGTAGAAGGTTAAGAAAATTTATTCATCGATCTCTTTCTTTCATCACGAGCTTCTGAATCGACTTTTTTCTTTTCCTTACTGAGCTCTTCAGCTTTACACGCTCTTTCAACTAACACAACAAATTCATTTATATCGAGTATCCCAACCAATAGCTTGATGTCTTCATTCAATCCCTCTATGAAACGTTTGCACATAGTAGCTTCGGTCGAGACACATTCTCTCGCATATTGACTCAATCTTACAAATTCTCGCTCGTACTCAGTAACAGACAACCGACCCTGTTTCAATTCTAGAAACTCTTTACGTTTTTGATCAACGAAACGTTGACTGATATACTTCTTTCTGAACTCAGCTTGAAAGAAATCCTAGGTGATTCTCTCTCTCAGAACCACAAATATCAACGTTTTCCACGGTTATGTAGCCGTGTCTCTCAACAAAGAAATCGCACACTTAATGCACTTATCGTGGATTCAACGACATCTCATCGAATACTCGATTGTATTCTCAAGCCAAAACTCGGCTCGCTTCGGTATCATCATCGGATGTGGCCCTAAACTCCTCACCCGTATTTTGAATCTTATCTACAGGTGGTTTATTCAATCTATTCGGATCTACAACTTAAGGCACAACAGGTACTTGCGGGGGTGGAGGTTGTGGAGTAGTCGGATTCGTTCAAACGAACTTCGTAAACCATTCACTCATCATACGGAAGAAGGCTTGCTTAGCCTCTCCTCCCTCACTACCTTCATTCGGTTTAGATGTGGCCGGCGCTGTCCCTTGAGCGGAAGCAAGCGCATTACTCTCTACGTCGTCAGCAACTGCTCGATCGGGATCCATTACTATAAGAAAACACATTTTCAACTGTAAGCATTCATCACACTATCGCAATTTCATATATGAAATGTATAGCTAGACTCGCACGCACTACGTTAGTCCGAGAATCGACTAAACCGTAGCTCTGATACCAATAAAATGTAACACTTTTAACCCAAAACTGTCACCGGAACAGGGTTAAACCGATCAATCAAAACATTTAACATCTAGAATTTACGACACAAAGTCAATCATCTTCAATCTCATTCAATTACAATCATGGTGTCCCTTATCGAGGTCTACGAGACCTAATTCACATGCTATAGAGGGGTCGGGACTAAATTGAAACACATACAGAATTTCTCCGAAATTTAAAACTTTTCTAAGATACAGGGGAGACACGCCCGTGTGAGGAGGCTGTGTGCCCTCCACGGCTACTAGACACCCCCGTGTGTCCATCCGTGTCTATATACTGTCTATTTCAACACGGTCACTAGGCACGCCCGTGTACCCATTCGTGTCTATATACTGTCTATTTCAACACGGTCACTAGGCACGCCCGTGTGCCATGGCCGTGTATAACTAAGCTACATACTTCCAATTCACCCACGGTCTTAGGTACGCCCGTGTGCCTCAACCGTGTGACATTATAGGCCATTTTGCAAGGCCAACATGCCACACACTTAGGTCAAACCTACAAGCAACACATACCAAAACATATCATGCACATAAGGCAACCAAAAACTTACCAATATGACTATCCAATCTATGCATTCAATTTCCATTCCAATATAACAAATTCAATACCAAAATCATTTTGTCACAAGTAAAATACATTCAATATCAAACATCATTCCTTCTCAATTTCACTAATCCCTACTAACATCTTACCAACACAAAATTTGCCATTCAATAGTCAATTTCTCAACCCACAAACCATGCTAAAAGATGCATCACATATATCAAATTCATTCATGTTAAGACTAGCACATATCTAGTCATATCTCATGGCTACTTACAAACATCAAACATGATTCAAATGACCAGCCTATACATGCCATATTTAACTATATACATTGTTTCAAAATACCCCAAAATAGATTTGCCGATAGTGTGGTGAGATCTTGTGATCCTCGATCCGAGCAAGCTTTACGA
The DNA here is from genome assembly GCA_025698515.1 of Gossypium sturtianum. Lineage (NCBI taxonomy): Eukaryota > Viridiplantae > Streptophyta > Magnoliopsida > Malvales > Malvaceae > Gossypium > Gossypium sturtianum. The sequence continues at coordinate 10,225,362 of CM046950.1, read as the reverse complement.
CAATCACAAAAACAAAGATACAAATCACACAGTAAGCTTTATAAAGTTTAGTAAGTTCATAACATAATACATAATATCAAGATGTCATCACATAGATTAATTTTACTATCACAAATAATACCATCCACAACCAATATGTTTAATTAACTCATTCACAACCACATTCATAGATTCTCCAACCACATAGATTCCAAGTGTACCTTAGCCAACACTTAGTTGTCAAATACTTTTGCTAATCAATAATCACGATTCATTTCGATCCACATTCGTTTCTTCCTCGATTCATTCGCACACTTAGTGCCTAAATAGTTAGCCGAAGCTTAATTAGCATCGTACACTTAGTACATCCATCTCAAACCGATCTTAAATCGGCATCGCACACACAGTGCCAACCACAAAGCTGAAGCTTATACTACTCCGCACACACAGTGCTGTTTATCCTGATCATGTTTTCGAATACGCACACTTAGTGCCACTTAACTCAATCTATCACATAGCATTCATTTTGTAATAATATCACACCACTTATTTCATAGCATTAAACATAGTTAAATACGGGTATTATGTCCAAACTTACCTCGAACGTTGAACTATCGATACATTCGATTAATCGAGCACTTTATCTTTGCCTCGATCTCGATCTGAACCTCTTCTCTCTTGGTCTATACACATTTAAAATCAATCTATTCAATCATCATTTCATTCAATTTAGCCCACATACACACATTTAGGGTATTTTGCATAATAGCCCTCATGTTTTCACATTTTGACACTTTAGTCTCTAGTTCACAAAATCATCAAATTCACCAAATTCCACCTAGCACAATCTTAGCCGAATTTTACTAATATCCAAACAAACCCACACATTTTATTTATTTTACATTTTAACCCTTCAATTTGCTATTTCTTCAATTTAGCCCTATTTAGCTAAATTCATCAAAAAATCATGAACAAAGTATATCCATCTAACTCATATCTTTCATTTACTACCATAAAAAATTACAAATCTCAATATAGCATCAATGGCATCTCACTCAAACATCATTAATTCACAAAATTTCAACATGGGTTAGCTAGAGCACAAAGCAACGATTACAAAAACGTAGAAATTATCAAAAACGGATAAAAATCTAACCTTGAATTAAGCTTGAATGTGCCGAAAATTAAAAAGGATAAAACCCTTTCTTCTTCCTTAAATTTTCGGTGATAGATGGATGAATAAAATCCACTATCATGCTTATTTCTTTTATTAACTATTAACATAATTATACATTTACCCATTTACCCTCTTAATAATCATATAAGACAAATATATATTATGGTTATCATGACATTCCACCATCTACTAACTTAAAATGGATTAATAACAACATAAGGCTTCCACCTTAATAAGCCAACAACATTTAAGTACTTATAATTCAGCATATAGCTTTTGCTCTTTCTGCGATTTAGTCCTTTCTCTTAATTCGTCACACAAGCGAGTAAGTTATCACACGAAATTTTCACACAGGACTATATCGCATATCATTCACACGAGAAAATATCATTAAAATATTTTTTACGACCTCGGATTTGTGGTCTCGAACCACTTGTTCGACTAGGGTCTAAACCGGATGTTCTGAAGCCCTAGCATCTCGACGAGCAACCCAAGTCGCACTTTTCGAAATGGAAAAGGAAAACACCATTATTGAAGGTGATTCACTGACTACTATCAAGAAATGTAAAAAGAAAGCCTTTGACAAATTACAGATCGAGCCTTTTATTCATGATATTCATAGGATGAAACACAGATGCAGCAGTTTACAGTTTAAATTTATTCCAAGATCAGCAAACCAACTCGCACACATATTGTACAAATGAATCATTAAGAAGGAAAGCGAGAGATTTACAGTGAGCGGTGTTCCAAGGTATGCAGAGACTCGCTGATTGAAACGCAGCGATCGTCGAGGCCGGATTGAAGGGAAGAAATGAAGAAGGAACTGAGGGGTTTTCCAAATGATAAAAGCAAGGGCTTCAAAGTAGCAGACTTATCCCCTCGGAATTGCAAGTTCGCCTTTAATGCAGAAATGACAGAAACAACGTGAATGGTCAGGCGAAAAGACAGCTCATTGGGCAGTTTAATGATAGACTTTAATTTTCAAAATAGGCATTCTAGATTTTTCTCTCCTTTGGTTATTTATTTTCGGCCTTTGCGATATGGGCCTGAACTATTTTGATTATTTGTTTTTCACAATTAAATTAATAAAGCCCAATGTGAATTATTGTCAAAAAAAAAAAAGAAACTTAAAAGTCATATGTATTAAAAAATAATAAATATTAATATAATTATGTTTCTACCTTTTCATATTATTAAATAAAATAGCTAAAAAACAGTGCTTAAAATATCTCAAATTGAACATAAACTTTATCCCTTCACAAAAATTCATTCAATAAAATAATTTTATAACATAAACTAATTATTTAAAAAGAAAAAGAAAAAAAGAGAGAGAATCGATTGATGAAGGAATCAATGACAAATTATAAATTCAAAGTGTTGGTTGAAGAGTCCATATAATTATGCTCTCTCCCTCATAATTATTGTGTGAGACTTTTGAATACACGAAATTGATTATTGCAAAAATGCTAATTTTTCTCCCCACTTCCATTTAAAAAATGTGTGTTTTTCTTTGAAAAGATTGTGTGTTCTACCATTCAGTCCAATTAATATTAATATTTTTAAACCATGATCTTTATTCTAAATTAATCCATAAATTTTAAATTATTTTAATTATATCCCTAAACTATTAAGGTTATATTAATTAGGTCATTTCGTTGCTAAAATCAGTAATTTAACTGTTAAATAACTCGTTCAACATGGAGGCTACGACAAGGTGGTTATCCAATCAAATAGCTTAGAAGTAGTAAAAGACATTCAAGAAAGTTTTGCTATTCCTTCAAATTCTGCTCTGATAAGAAGGATACAACACATTGTATCCTAAGAAGGTCAATAGATTCTACGTTACATTCCGAGAGAGCAAAATCAGGTTGCAAATTCCTTAGCAAAGTTGGCTTTAGTCAATAAAGAGAAGTTGCAAATTTTTTACTCTCCCCCAATGGAGAGTTTAGAATTTTTTGATTCGGACAGGTTAAGAAAATTGATCCCTTCTCAGAATATTCGCGTGTAATTTAAGCTAGTCCTTGTTTTATTTTTTTCACCAAAGAAATAAAAATTGTAAGAAAGATGTTTTAAGGGTTTTGAGGTTTTTACATAAGTTTTATTGTCAACTTTTTTTAGTTTTTAATAATGAAAGGACATAATTAATGTAACATTAATAGTTTAGAGATGTAATTAAAATATTTTGAAGTTTAAATTTATATTTTCTTCTTATTCTTATTATTAAAAAGCCTTAATATAAAAAGGATAAGTTAACACGTAGTAGTAATAATAATTAATGATACAAAAAATAATAAATTGTAGTTAAGGCATATGAAGCAATGATATCAAATAATAATTATCTAATCAAAAGAAGAAGCTGGTTGTTATAATTGAGCCATCCATCCTTGCCGCCCAACAATCCCTTTTTCTCATATAAATTCCCTTCACCAATATATCAAACCGCGTATAGCGGCCGCCGTCACCCCACAATGGATTTAACCCATCGCCCATATCACATCAAAATTTAATAATTTATTATATTTAAATAAAAAATATTTGTTTCAACTATACGTGTCAGTTGAACAGATTGAATCAGGAATCGACTAAAGTATTGATTTAAATAGAGGTATTAAATTAGATAGTTAAACTAAATTTTTAATATTTTTATTGTTATAAATATTTTATTAATTTATTTAATTGAATCGGTCAAACTGGTTGAACCGATTAATTGATGGCATAATTAATTTGACCATATTTTGAAAATATTGATTTTTACAATGTTATTCTACATAATTATACAACATGATATGAGTATTTGGATTTTTATTATAAAGTCTAAAAATTAAATACTAGATTTATTGAAATATAAATTGAATTCTTCATGAAACAATTTAAAGAAAAATAGTAAAAAAAAATTAAATCCCTTTTTTAAAGAAAAGAAAACCAACTCTATTAAAAATTAAAATCATGGTCTTTAGTACACCAACAATTAGTCTAGAGCTCATCATTTTATATGAAATTATTATTATTTTTTAACAACCTAATTATATCTACTTTTTATGACATAATGTTTAGAATTAACTATAGTCTCTTTCCAACCCATAAATAGAAAGATGATGCATTTCAACGCACTTAAACACACATCCTTCTGTATTGACAATAATACCTATACTAATCGAGTTAAGACTCAATCGACAATTTTATATGAAAATTGTCATCTCATTTTTTTGATTTTTTTTTAAAGATTTACTCCTTATATTTGAAAAGTTAAAATTTAAGTTTTCCTACATTTTTTAATTTAAAAATTCAGTTCGGTCATTACAATCTTAAATATTTTCTGTCAAGATTTGTCAAATTAAAATTTAGATTAGAATGTTCTCATATAATGATAGCAAGATAAATTTGTATTTTTAATATATTTATTTTTGGCTAATTATCAAATAAAATGCTATTAAATTTAGGTTTTTCTTATTAGGAATGAAGTTGGTATGCTGAATTCAAACTCTTACAAAGATGGGCTAAATTGGAACAAAAAGTAAAGAGGATGGCTTGATTGAAAGATTGAAGATTTAAAGATGGCTAGATAAAGATTGAAGGGATGAAGATTTGAAAAAAAGTAGCTGGATAAAGATTGAATGATTTTTTATATTGTTAAAATTCTGTAATTGATTTGAATTTAATCTCTAGCTTAAATTTAATTTTAAAATTTTTGATTTATTTAATGATAATATTTTAAAAAAATCTAGCTAAATTTTAGCATTAGAAATATGTATAAATATCTACTAACTATAACCAATTTAACACACACTTTGGTATTTGGCATTTAATAAATTCTTTATTTTTTTCCCTTCCAGCGTCATATACTAAGACATATTATTGTTAAAAAATAAACACGATAAATTATAAATTTTAATAAAAATTATAAAAAATGATAATGATTAAATTAAAAAATATGTAAGGACTGAATTCCAAATTTTGTATAAATACATATACTAACAATATATATATATATATATTTAATATATCAGAAATGGGAAAGTATGAAATCAAAGATTTTGACTGCTACGGGAACACCATCTATGAATCAAAATAAATTTTCTTTATAGAAAAATAAATTTAATTAAAAATTATTATAAAGTCAAACAAAGAGAAACACGAGGAACAAGGAAACATTTTTGAAACCTTAACCTAATAGTACAAAATCCACGTTGTCGTGAATTTAAAAAGGAATAATAAAATATTTAGCCCCTGAACTTGGTAATTAAATTTATTTTGGTTCTTATATATATTTTTTCACTTTTGGCACTTGAACTTGACAAAGAGACTTATTTTGGTCCCTGAACTTGAAATATAAAAAAGTTTGATGATGTCGCACATTGAGATTATTCCACATCATAACTTGAAAATTAAAATATATATATATAATTTTTCAAGTGATGATGTGGTACAATCTCAAAATATCATATTTAGTATTTTAATAACTGGATTAGTGGTTGAGCAGGTTAGATCATAAGTTCCTGATTTAACTAGTTTGACTACTGGAACAACAATAAATAATTAATTAATTAAAATTTCATAAAATTTTTAAAAAATTATTAAACCGATTCAACCAGTTCAATTGTCAATTTTTGTCCCAAATTTTTTTTTATTTTTACAAATTTCAAGCAGTTTCTGAGTTAATTGATTCAACCTTTTTATTTGGATCTCTATATCAATTAGTTTTCAATCTGTTCGACTCGGTCCTGTCCCAATAACATTGGTCACATTATCAAATCTTGACAGAATCTAAGTTCGGGACCAAAATGGATCTAGTTGCCAAATTTAAAGATAAAAAAGATAAATATATAAATGGACCTACATGCAAAGTTGAAGAGCCGAAAATTATATTATCCCATTAAAAAAATATGAAATTTACATTAGGAGCTTAAGCTTATGATTTAAGATTTAAGTAGAAAACTCTTTTAAAAAAAAGAAAAAAATTGAATTGCTCAAAACGAAAAAATATAAGGACTAATTGAATAATTTAACCTAAAATATTATTTGAAATGATAATTTAATGTGTCATGTCAGCTTACCATTACACCGTTAACGGAAATTAACGGCTCAATGACTAAAATGTTACAACACGTTAACGTAAGTGACTAAAATATAACATTTCAAGCATAAATGATTAAAATATAACATGAAAAAAATAAAAATGACTATTTTAATAGTTTATTCGAATATATCTAATCCATCAATTCTAGTAAATTTGAGAACTATATATTAATATTAATTACGTTATATCTGTATGTCATTAATATATTTCCCTTCTTTCTATTCAAAGTGAATATTAATTACGAATAAATACCTAAAAGGTAGAATTTTGAATTTCATCTTTTAATTTGAAAAGTTAATTTTCTATTTTAATTTATCAAAATTTGATCTCGTATTTTATAAAAAAAAAAATTGTTAAACGCATAAATTTAAACTAACTATTTTTCACCTTTGTTTTTTACACATAAATTGTTGAATGGTTAATTTTTTTTTTCTAATTCATTGCATATAAATTATTAAATTACTAATTTTCATGTCAACGATTTAATAATAAGGTTTAACAATATTATTTAAGTCGACTAATAATTCTGATCAATTAAAATAAAAAGATTAAAATTTCAATTTTTATAAACTACAAGAAATAAAATTCTATTTTCTATTTTTATTTCTATAGTTAATATCATAAAGGTTAAAATATTGAAATTTAGTCCTCCTATTTTTAAGTTCAATTGCTAACATGATTAATATTTTTTTATTAAATTCAAATACATTATAATGGTTTCTCTTTCCTACATAGATATCAAATGGGTATTTTTAATATTTCAAAAGATTTAAGGACTAAATTCCTCAAAATAAAAGTAGGACTAATTTTAAATATATGAAAAATATAAGGACTTGGAGCACATTTTAACCTATGGAAATATACACACATATATAGTTTCCTGTTTTCTTGGTATTTGTCCTTTGCCCGTCATTTTTTGTTTTCATTTCTTCTTTGATAGCCTTTCTAAAGTAGCACTGAAAATCCAGCATGCTTAAAGCAACCAAAAACATCTGAGAGAGAAAAATAAATAAATAAAGGAGAGTTCTAGCATAGAAAGATTATTCAGAAATGGGTTGACACAAGAAAAAAGAAGCAGCAAAACCCTCTTTTTTTTCAATAAAAGCTGCTTGCTTATTATCAAACACCAGAACCATACTTCGGTTTTTTTTTTTTTTAATTTTATGGTAAGCCTTTTTTGCTTATAATTATTATTATTCATGTTCGAATTATCATGTCTGTTGAAGTAAATGGTTTTTTGCATATCATTTTCTTTAGTTCTATTCTTTTTTCTATTAATTTGGTGTGCTTTTCTCAGGTAATTTTAGTTGTTGAATTATGTTTTCTTTGAATAAAAATTTGACTAATTTTGTGCTGATATGGTTCTTGTTGATGATTTTTCTGCTATGTTGTTGACTGTGAATCTGCAATTTCCTTTTTGTTTTGTTTTGATTGATCATATTCCTACCTTTCCTTTTTCAATCACCTGTTCTAAATTCTAATCATGTGTTGTATTGATTTTATTTTTTTGTATACATATTTAGGACCTTTGGATTATCTTGATCAGGTTATTTTGTGATCTTTTTTTCATGTTCTTCATCATATGATCGAAGGTGTATTTTTTCCCTTCATGTCAAAACTGAATTCAATTCTTTGGATTTTTTTGTTTGTTGATATCAGGGATTAAGGCACAATCACTGAGAAATTTTTTGAAGAATTTCATATTATTTCTCAACATCAAAAGTTAGTTTGTTGTAGTCAATAAAAAAGCCGGTTCCGTGTTGATCGGTGGCGACTTGTTTTCATAATTAAGATTTTGTTATCGGCGGTCAGAATCGGGAAGCAGTGGTGTCGAGGACTGAAGCCATGGCGACTGTTAAGCGTTCGAATTCGAAAGGCATGTACTCGTGGTGGTGGAACAGTCACATAAGCCCTAAAAACTCTAGATGGCTCCAAGAGAATCTAACAGGTATTTGATCATTGCTATGCAATTCGAAATGGATCCATATTATTCCCATTGTTACAACTATTTGATTTTTGCAAGAATCAATTATGTGATGAACTGTAAGAAGTTAACATCACTGAAAATGAGCATATAACCATGGTTTAGAAGCTTGATAAGTTATGTGATACCATGTTATACCACCACGTAAAGTGTATATTCATCTTTTTTTGGTGATAATGACTGTGTATTTTCCTCGGGTTTTTATAATATGTGCGATTGCGGTATTGAAATTTTCGATCTTTTGCTCCTGTATTTTGACTACTGATATCTTCTGCTTGAACAGATATGGATACTAGAGTCAAGCAAATGATCAAGCTCATTGAAGAAGATGCTGATTCCTTTGCTAGGCGAGCAGAGATGTATTACAAGAAGAGGCCGGAGTTGATGAAATTGGTAGAAGAGTTTTATCGAGCATACCGTGCCTTGGCTGAAAGATATGATCATGCAACTGGGGTGCTTCGTCAGGCGCATCAAACCATGGCAGAAGCATTTCCGAACCAATTTGTAGATGACACACCAGGAGGTTCCGCTGCTGAAGTTGATCCCTCTACACCTGAGGTGCAACCATCCGTACGTGCATTTTTGGAGCCTGATGAGCTGCAGAAGGACACTGTGGGACTCTCTTCACATGCTATCAAGAGAAATGGAGCGTTCACTGAAGAATCTGATTCAGCAAATTTCAGAAAGGGTCTTAAACAGTTCAATGATTCGTTTGGTTCTGAAGAAGCTATAAAGCACATCAAATTTGCAGAAGGAAGGGCAAGAGAAGACCTCAGCTTTAATGATATAGAGAAGAAAGAGAAAAGTCCAGAATACAATGGGGGCTCCAATCTCCGAGAACGAGCAAGTAAAGCTGAGATGGAAATTGCAACCTTGAAGAAGACTCTTGCTAGGTTAGAAGCTGAAAAAGAAGCTGGCTTACTTGAGTACCAGCAGAGTTTGGATAGATTGTCTGCTCTTGAGAGCGAGGTCTCTCGTGCACAAGAAGATTCCCGGGGGCATAGTGAACAAGCAAGTAAAGCTGAAGCTGAAGTTCAGACTTTGAAGGACGCACTCGCCAAACTTGGGGCTGAAAGGGATGCTAATCTTGTTCAATACCAGCAGTGCTTGGAGAAAATAAATGATCTTGAGAACATTATTTCTCATGCTCAAAAGGAAGCTGCAGAACTGAATGAACGAGCTAGTAAAGCTGAAATCGAAGCTCAAGCCTTAAAGCAGGACCTTGCTCGTGTAGAAGCTGAAAAGGAGGATGCTCTAGCTCAATATAAGCAGTGTTCGGAGATGATAAGCAATCTGGAAGAAAAATTATTGAATGCTGAAGAAAGTGCCACAAGGATGACTGAACGAGTTGAGAAAGCTGAAAGCGAACTAGAAACTTTGAAGCAAGTAGTAATAGAGCTGACAAAAGATAAGGAAGCAGCTGCTCTTCGATACCAGCAGTGCTTAGAGACGATTTCCAGCCTGGAAAAGAAACTTGCTTGTGCCCAGGAGGAGACTCAAAGGCTCAACAATGAGACAGATGATGGGGCTGCGAAGTTAAAAGGTGCTGAAGAAAGGTGTGATCTGTTGGACAGAACGAATCAGAGTCTGCATGCTGAATTGGAGTCTATGACGCAAACGATTGGGGATCAAAATAGAGAACTAACAGAGAAGCAGGAGGAGTTGGGGAGACTTTGGACTTCCGTACAAGAGGAACACTTGAGATTTATGGAGGCCGAAACAGCATTTCAAACTCTCCAGCATCTGCACTCTCAATCTCAGGAAGAACTAAGAGCTATGGCCGCAGAGATTCAGAATAGGGCTCAAATTTTACAGGACATTGAAACTCGTAATCATGGTTTGGAGGATGAACTACAGAGAGTCAAGGAAGAGAATAAAGGCTTGAATGAAATCAATTTAAGTTCAGCAATGTCCATCAAGAATTTGCAAGATGAAATCTTAAGCTTAAGGGAGACTATATCAAAACTTGATGCTGAGGTTGAACTTAGAGTGGATCAGAGGAATGCTCTTCAACAAGAAATTTACTGTTTGAAAGAGGAACTCAATGACTTTAACAAGAGACACAAGGATATGACAGGGCAGTTGGAGTCAGTTTGCTTAAGTCCGGAAAACTTTGCATCATCCGTGAAGGAATTGCAGGAAGAGAACACAAAGCTAAAAGATATCAGCAAAAAGGACGGTGATGAAAAGATAGAGCTCCTAGAGAAGATGAAAATCATGGAGGAACTTAATGAGAAAAATGCCCTTTTGGAGAATTCCCTCTCGGATTTGAATATTGAGCTAGAAGGTGTTCGGGGGAAAGTAAAGACATTGGAAGAATCTTATCAATCTCTTTCGGAAGAGAAATCCATCCTTGTTGTAGAGAAGGACACACTCATTTCTCAGCTACAGATTGCTACTGAGAATCTGGAGAAGCTTACAGAGAAGAATAACTTTATGGAGAATTCCCTTTTCGATTCTAATGCCGAACTTGAAGAATTGAGGATAAAATTAACAGGCTTAGAAAATTCATGCTTGTTGCTTGGCGATGACAAGTCTGGCCTGATAACGGAGAGAGAAGGTTTGATCTCTCAGTTGGATGTAAGCCAGAAAAGGCTGGAAGATTTAGAAAAAAGATACCAGGGATTGGAAGAAAAATATGGAGGTCTGGAGAAAGAGAGAGAATCAACAGTTCGTGAAGTAGAAGAGCTACAAAAGTCTCTAGAGGCAGAGAAGCAAGAACATGCTAGTATTGTGTGTCTGAATGAAACCCAAGTAACTGCTTTGGAATCTCAGATCCATTTTCTACAACAGGAAAGTCAGCGCTGGAAGAAAGAATATGAAGAGGAACTGCACAAGGCCATGAACTCTCAGGTAGAAATTTTCGTCTTGCAGAAATGTGCACAAGACCTGGAAGAGAAAAATTTATCCCTTTTGCTTGAGTGTAGGAAACTCTTGGAAACTTTCATAGTATCAGAAAAACTTATCTCAGAATTGGAGCTTGGAAATTCCGAAAAGCAGATAGTGATACAATCTGTATGTGACCAAATTAGCTTACTCAGGATGGGGCTTTATCAGATGTTGAGAGTTCTTGAGATTGATGCTATTCATGGCTATGATGATAAGACCAAACTAGACCAATCAGTTATTGACTGTGCATTTGGCCGACTCCACGAGATGCTAAATTCACTTATGAAGTCCCTAGATGAAAATCAACAATTTGTAATTGAGAATTCGGTTCTTATTGCACTGCTCAGGCAACTGAAACTAGAGGCAGAAAATCTTGTTACAGAGAAGAAAAAAGAGGTTGAACTTTGGGAAACTCAGGCCATTGCATTGTTTGGTGAGCTACAGATTTCGGCTGTCCGTGAAGTATTTTTCGAACAGAAGGTTCACGAGGTCATTAAGGAATGTGAAATCCTTGAAAGTAGAAGTATTTCCAAAGCTGCAGAGTTAGAAGCGCTGGAAAGAAGTGTTCGAATCATGGAACATGAGAACGGAGGGATTGAAGCTCAGTTGTCAGCATATAAATCCACTATTGTTTCTCTTTTGGACAGCGTTGCATCTTTGGAGACTCGAACTCTCTTGCATCCTAAACTTCCCACAGATTGTGATGAACAAGTAAAGGTAATGACTACAGACTGTATGTTTGCATATGACTTCATAATCTACTTTATTACTTTTAATAAACGAATTTGATTGAATACATAACCTCAGTTCTAATCCAACTACATATTCTTGTGACCTGTATGTGCATCCAATGGTTTATTTAAACTAGCAATTGATATTGCTGCTTTCCATGGTTTTATATTCAATTTTTGACTGCAAATATACGTCTCTAGTTCTCCAAGTTCACATCAGTATGCATTTATTAGTATGATTTTATAAAACTTCTTGTTTCCAATGAGAAAGCTATTTAGTATTTATGTTGAATTAATGTTGGACACCACTTTTGCTGTTACTTTTTTGGGGCCCTGTTAGTCACTACCGTGCAGTGAATTTCATGTGCTTTTTTAAGTACTTGTTTTCTTGATCTGTGTTAATGGAATATGCGGTTTAGGGTTTTGTTGTTTGCTTCTGCAAGGCCTAGATATTGCGTATAGTATTACCGAGATGTTTTGCGATATAAATGGAACCTTCTTGTCTGTAAATTATTCATTTGTTTTAATAGTGCCATGGATCTTGGATGGTATCAGCTGTGATGCTCGTACTTATAATTGTCTTGTTTTCCAGGATTTGAATCTGAGGACCGACTTGCATGCTGAAAACTGTCAACAAGCAAGTGAAGATCAAATTGCCTTGGTTCCGGATGGCTTTTCGGACTTGCAGGGTATCCCTACGAGAATTAGAGCTATTGAAAAAGCGGTGGTGGAAATGGAAAAGGTTGCAATGCTGGAAAACACGAATCTCAATTCCAAACTAGAGGCTGCAATGCTGGAAAACTCGAATCTCAATTCCAAACAGATTGAAGAACTAAGCTCACGTCAAGAAAGTGTTGAAACAAAGAAGCACATGAATGCTAGGCGAGAAGGGAGGGAACTTAGCCATGGACTCGGTAACAATGTCAGAATGCCGAGACCAACAAGTGAAATATCTGAAGAGGACAATGATATGATGACAAAAGACATAATGCTTGATCAGATATCTGAGTCCACATCCTATGGGTTAAGCAGGAGAGAAACAGAAGAGACGTTCGAGTCATGGGAAACCAATAAACATGATGTTAGAGCTGACTCGAAAATTGGCAAGGCTCGGAAGGGACACAAGGGCAAAAGTCCTACTGAATCACTTGTGAAGGAGTTGATTGTAGATAAAGAGGGTTCTAAGAGATTTAAAGAACCGAACCGACAAGGAAGCAAGAGGAACATTTTAGAAAGACTCGATTCCGATGCACAAAAGTTGGCTAACCTTCAAATAACCGTACAGGATCTAAAGAAGAAGGTCGAGATAACCGAGAAAGGCAAAAAGGGGAAAGGAATTGATTATGGTACAGTCAAAGAGCAGCTAGAAGAAGCTGAGGAAGCCATCACGAAGCTTGTTGATGCCAATCGCAAATTAATGACGCAAGTTGAAGATGGTTCTCTATACCCTGATGGGAAATCAGCATTAGAATCTGATGAGAGTGGTAGTGTTAGGAAACAAAGAGTATCAGAACAAGCTCAAAGAGGGTCTGAGAAGATCGGGCGGTTGCAGTTAGAGGTACAGAAACTACAGTTTCTCTTACTGCAGCCCGATGATGAAAAAGGAAACAGAGGACAAGCCCGAGTCACTGATCGGAAAAGACGAGTTATATTGCGGGACTATCTTTACGGTGGGGTAAGAAACATGCAGAAGAAGAAGAAAGCACCCTTTTGTGCATGTGTTAAACCCGCAACTAAAGGAGATTGAGCAATGGTTCATATCAGTAGAGAGAATTTAATTGCATTGTCCATAAATATACACCTTTCTAGTTTTGTTGTTTCACATATTTCTTTTGTTACAGAGGCTTCGTTCTATACTTCATAGATTCTACTGTATATTTCAGGCACCATCTAATAGAAACAAATTGCACTTTTATAGTCTACAATTTCTGTTAAAGTTTACTATAAGTCCCTATACTATATCAAGAAGTTCATTTCAGTCCCTGTATGTTTGAAAAGCTAATATTTTAGTTCTTACACGTTAACCTTGTCATTAATGAAATGTCATGACTTAACAGTGATTGATATGGCATTAAGTCCAATTAAAAAACTAATTAGTCTTGAAAACAAATGAAATGACATGATTTAATAATGACTGAACCAAACTAAATTTGAGATAAAAGCAAAATCAGTTTCTTATCTCTAATCACTTTTCAAAACTGTTTGTATAATTTTTTTTAATTTAGTTTAATTTAATATTTGATTTAATGTCATGTCAACTACTGTTAAGCCAAGTCATTACATTAACATCAAAGTTACTGTACAATGACTAAAATATCAAAATTTCAAACGTACATAGACTAAAAAGTTTATTTTAATAGTGGACTAAAATAAACTTTATGATATGGTACAAGGACTTCTAATAAACTTTTAACCCTAAAATTTCTTAAATCTACCTTTTATAACTGGATTTTTGTTTGATATCAATTTGCCATTGTGGTAAACGATACAAATTCATCTTTGCAGCTGAGCTATTACAACAGAAAATAACATTAAGACATGAAATACGAGTCATAGAACAACCATTAGCATGACCAAAATCTGCTCTAATGTCTGCAAAAAACAATGGCAATTTGTATGTGAAGGATACTTCATATTGTGAATGAAAAAAAATCATAAACTCTTCTGTTTACTTTTGCAACAAGTATTTGGCTAGAGTTTCCCGCACAGTTTCGCCCATTGGATCAATCTGCTTACAGCATTGCTCGCCGTAACCGGAATCGTGGTGACCAGATAAAGCAACATCAGGATGTAACTGATCTCCATTATCAATGATGATATTATGAAGCAAACAACATACCAAAATGATACTTGGCAATTTCCGTTTATCCGGTCTCCACATGACTTTGTTAAGAATTCTCCAGCTACCCTTCAACTGCGAAAATGCCCTCACCGCGAGTGACCTCGCATCTTCGTGCTTGGCATTAAAATTAGTACACATTGAAGAAGAGAGGTTATCGTTTTCGTATGGGGTTATAAGCCAGGGAAGAAGAGGATACGCACCACCGCCAACTATGAATTCTCTCGTTTCTAGTCCTTCTGATAATGTCCTTATACTTCCATTCAAACGATCCCCGGCTTCACAGAGCCTGAAAAATCCTGAACATTTGAGTAATCTAGACACACTCATACCACCAGGCCAACCAGTTACAATATCGAGAAACCGCATCTCGTGGTCAACGATTCCCTGCAAGAACATACTGTAATTGCTCTCTTGGTCACACCAATCATCTGAAGTTTCAACTGCCGGTAGAGTCATGATAATATGTGTTGAATCTATAGCTCCACAACAATTAGGCAACCCGAATAAAGCTTCGAATTTCAATTTAATTTCCTCCATTCTATCGGAATTAGGCCATTTAAGATGGTGCTTAGCACGTTCTTCTAACGCTTCGATGAATCTCCAAGTCACTTGAGAAACTGTAGATTGACCAACACCAAACGAAGCTCCAACCGATACCTGTGACTCGCCGGATGCTAACCTTCGAAGGGCAATTGCAACTTGTTTTTCAACACTTAAAAGTCTTCCTTCAATGTTAATAAGCCCTGATGGTGGCCTTGACACAAGGTCTTCTCTCACAAGGGAACAAATGTAATCAAATGTCTTCTTTGCAACCCTAAAGAAATACTTGAACCCTTCTTCCTCATTTGATGGAATCAAAAGACCTGCCATAAAAAAAAGAACATTTCATTTCTCATTGAAAATCAGAGAAGTATCAAATACTAAAAAAATATTTTGAGTAAATTACACCCAAAGTAACTAAACTATTAGGAAATTTAGATTTTGATCATTCTAACTTCAAAAAATTACAAAATAGTCACTGAACTACTCTTCTTCCTCCTCCTCTTCTACGGTTCAAGTTTTTCCTACAGATCGTCGTAAATCTATGAGCCAAAATTCAAACAACTTTCTTCTCTAATCTCCAACACAGACCATCAAATCGACTTGAATCTGAGATATGTTATTTTAGTCATCAATAGCATCCCAGATACTTAAATAAAAATTTTCAAATAGTTCAATTACCATTTTATAGCGTTTGGAAGTTGGGTAACAAAAATGTAACCCAAAAACTTTTCACTGTTGCTCAAATATAATCCCTAAATTTCATATCTTAGAACCCATTTTTCAGCTTCAAATAAATGGGAAAAGTAATGCAAGCTGAAAATATGATACGCAATTCAGCTTCAATCTCACAATTAACCATGTTAAAGATGAGCAACCTAGCTCTAGGTTTGAACACCCATTAGCATCATAATGACATGAAACTAAAGCTATCTGCAAAATTAAATGAAATTGGAAAAACATAGAGCTTGTTTTTGGGGGTGTTAGGTTGAAATTTTTTTGAACCTGGAGTAGTAGAGTTCTTGTGCCAAAAACTATCCCACCAATCGGGCTCGTTAACTCTGGGTTCCACTGGAACCACGGAAACGCTTTTGTTTTTCTTCAATTTCTTGGACGATTTCTTCGTTTTCTTGGATTTTTTGAGCGGAGCCATCGGTTTTTCTTTGGCTAAATTGCGTACTGAAGTTAACAACGACTGGGTTTCACTGTTTCAACTGACGTTTGGTGCACGAGAAAGTGACAAGAAAATATGTCGACCTCAAAAATTACTTTAAATATTTAGATTTTTAATAATTTTATAATTATTTCTAGATTAAAATAAAATTAATTTCTGTAGTTTTACTCTCAAAAATTTAGTTCTTAATATTTTTTCAGTTTTAAATTTTAGATAACATTATTAAACTTAATTTTGTTATACTTAAAAGTTAATTACTTTTTTTAATTACATAATTACTAATTAAATTTTAAAAAATCACACTAATATATTCAATCAAAAAAATATATTACTAATAATTGAGCTTAAGTTTTAACATCTAAAAAATTCCTAAAAATAAAAGTATAAAAACTCATTTTTAAATTTATGAAAAATATAAAAATTTATATTTTTATTACTCAATCGAAAACTATTTTTACAACATTACAAAGAAAATTTCTCAAAAAGTAGTTCACGAATTACATCAGTGCATTGTATCAATTAAATTGGTTTCTACAACATTGTAAAATAAATTAATTAAATTCGCAAATTTAAAGTTTTCTAAGCGTAAGTTGGATTTGAGATGATGAAATTGAGTTTTACATCATTATTTTTTCCTTCATCACTTACAAGTATCACATAACTTAATTATTATTATTTGGATAAATAATCAATTTAATGGTTTAAGTTACGTTCGATAATTAAATTTCAAAAAATTCGAGATGATCGCTAATGTTATATTTGAATTGACTCATCCAAAGCTGATACCACCTGAATTATGCAAATCATATTGACTTATATTACATTTTGTACATATGCAGGCTACAAGCACTGGAAAGTCGTCTCTGTTGTACCCACTGCTTTAGTCGACCACAACACATAATTCCACTAACATCGTAACCATCCGTGCGTTTTAACTTTAGAAGGCGATTTTGAAGATGAAGAACAAGCATGTTGCTGGGACTTTCACCAAAATGAAAGTGAGTTCATTTTTGTTAATTTTGTACCCCAAGACAATGTTGCAAAGAAACTTTGGATTGTACAGGAAATGGTAAATAACTTTTTTTGGGGGGGAGTTTCAGATGTGGTTTTGGAAGTGTGCAAGGACATACCAGCTTAACCAGGAAGAGTAAAAGTACCATGAAAGCCCCTATACTGGGGTCAACTTACATTTTGCCCCTCTTTACTCAAAAAATGAGTAAATTAGTGATTTTTGTTAAAAATCTCTTCCATTTCTACGATTAAGAACTGACTTGACGTGTACCTCATTTTGACATAAGGACTAGCTTTTAACAGTAAAAATGGATAGAATTTTTAACAAAAAGGACTAGTTTGCTATTTATCTAGATTACAGAGACTAATTTGCCCTTTTTTTAATAGAGAGGGCAAAATGCAATTTGACTCCTAGTACAAGGTTCTCCACGGCACTTTTACCAACCAGGAAGACATTTACTCGATAACGAAGAGCAGTGACTCTACTTTGGATTGAAGACCGAAACAAGAGGGCTCGTAGAGTTCCAGTGTAGGATTGAAAGAGAATACAATCTATGGACACAAGGAGTCTCAAGGCTACTGTCAATTGTTGCTGAAAGAAGAGACCAGAATGATAAAGGAATTTGGAGTAATGAATCCCACTTTTGTTCAATATTTTGGATATATAATTCCAAGTGAACTCTCAACTCTTCAATCATATAAGAAGACGAAAAGGAAAGCAAGGAATGGCATATTCTAAACTAAGGAACACACTGCACAACTATTGTTCTAATATAACTACATAGTATATGGTGCTATGGCATTTTCAAATTCTTGCCAGGTTGCCTGTATGTACCGTTATGTGAACATACAAATGCACATGTATGCATATAAACCAGTCAACCTACGTTTATACAAGCAAGGAAAATAAAGTACCTTCCACACTTTCCTCTCCATCGCCACTCCTTAATGTGAAAGATATTCAAATGAAAACAACAGTAACTCCCGTTCTTCTGCAGTCAAAACAGCCAAATTAGAACACATGAGCATTGATTTTGATGTCCCATACTTGTTAACAAATAGAAGGAAAGAGTTTTGAGGCAGTGAGACAATGCACAATGAAACGTGCAAGAGAAATAAAATGTTCCATTTCAGTCAACTGTGATATGGTTTCAGCTTTACAACATAGATTATGGCTGTTTTTACATCATAGACATTTATCACCTAAAGGAAAAGAAAAAAGATAACAGCAAGCTTTTCAATGATGAATAGGAATTGCTTATAGGCACCGTGGTTTCCTTCAACTATCTGCTGCTCTTAATATAGTAAGCAGTGAAAGGAAGAGATTAATTATGTCCAAATAAAGAGCTATAGCAGCCCAAATATATTCGTCATAAGAGTAACGCTTGATTAAGTTGTCAGTGTCATATACGATATAACCGCAGAATATGATCGAGGCTAAACCCCCATAGATCATCACTGATAATTTGCCGAGTGGGAAGAAAATCTGCACCCATGAAGACAAAGATATTCCAGTAATTAGAATTCATTAACTTGTATAAAATGGAGATATATGAGAAAACAATAGCTAAATAAAAATGGCAAGATCAGAATACCTGGATCAGAGAAAAAACCATGAGAACAATGACAGCACCAAACAAGAAAGGACCAAGGAAGTTGAAATCATGGCCTCTCCTTGCAGCCCAGAAAGTGTAGAGAGTGAGAGCCACAACCACTACAGCCGTAAGAATCACAGATTCCAAAATAACTTTCCCTGGTCACAAACAAAATGCACATAAAGTCAATTAATGCAATGCTACAATCAGTAACATCTAGATAAAAAATTAACTGCACTCGCGAAATATACATTGAGTTTAAGCTCCTCCTAATATATATACTTCATTCTTATTGAGATGCAACATATAAATGGCCTTAGATTAGTCACAGATGCTAAGGTAATCCACTGCACTATCCAAATCCATAGAAATAGCAATAACAGCAATTTATTTTCACAAATTGGAAAGAGAAAAATAAAAAAAATGGCACAGAGGAAACCCATTGCTTATTCTGTCAATGGCTATTGATGTAAGAAGCTATATACAAATAATCAAATAACCTATCTAACATGAATTCAACATGCTAGAGAATTACTATTGAGGAAAATGAGAAAAAGACCATAAAAGGAAAGAAGTAGTAAAAATGCATACAATTAGATGGAACAAAATCCCCAAGAAATACCACTGGATCACAGTGGAAGCCTTGATTAACAAAAACACCATTCTCAAAATCCACTAAGCATTTAACTTACCATTGACTATAATCTGTTTAAGTTCACTGATCTAATTCTTAAAAGAGGCAAATCTTACAATCTTCTTATGTGAATATACTAGCTCAAAGATGGAGCAATTGCTATATAAATGAAATAGATGATAATAGTAGCTAGCTCGAATTATAAATGAAAAAAAATAAAAGAAAATCCAAATCTAACCACTGGTAAAAGCGCACGTCAATCCAACAGCAAACGCCAAAGAAACCGTAAAAACCCCAAGAAGAAGATAATTAACAGGATGCCTCTGGTGATAGTAATACAAAGGACAAAGAGCTGCAAACAGCAGATCGAAAATTGTTTTTAGTCAACCAAAAAGTCAGAAATTAATATAAAGGGGGAAAACAAAAAAAGTACAAGCAGAAACGCACTGATGAAAGGCGTGATGATTAGGACTATGTAAAGTGCAAATCCAGTTCCAGTGCTGACGAGGAAATGAGCAATCGGATGGACAGTAACCACCGTGGCGGCCACCGCGATTGTGGCTAACAATTGAATGGCGACGATTGAGTAAATTTTCCGGATAAAAGCCCATCTCATCTCCGGCGGCTCTAACATCATGGGGTACAAGGGCCTTGCTCCTGCCTCCGCATCGTCGATTTTCCGGTACGCCTGATTCCACATCGTCCTAAAAGGCTTTACAAAATAAAAATTCAAACGGAAATTTGTGAACTGGGATTGAAAAAGGAATGAAAGGGGATGGATTTAGGGTTCTGAAATTTTCGAATTTTGGGTTTGTTTTTTCGGTTGGTTATAAACCCGGCGGTTTTTATGGGGGCGGAAGTCACAGTGATAGGTCTTTGCAACTGCTGCAAAAACGGTGGAGGCGAACCTGATGTTGACACGCGGAAATTAGAAAAAGTATGATAAAACGTGGACAGTCCGAAATAATTTATCCGAATCACGGTTTGATTCTAAAATGCATTTTAGACCCGAGCTTGGGCTCAGTTCCAGTATATTCGTTTCAATAATTCGTTTTACTATTTTAAAATATAGGGCAAGTTTAGTTCGCTGTAATGGAATAGATGTGTAATGTAATAGAGCTGTAATAAGTAATTTAACTGTTTGGTTGAATGGAATGGAATAGAGCTGTAATAGAATTCCTGTGTTTGGTTGAATGGAATGATGTTGTAATAGCATAAGGAAAAGAACTAAAATGACCAGAATACCTTTAGCAGAATTTTTGTTAGGTAGATGATTATTGTTATTGTTATTAAATTTTAATAAGGTTATTATTGAAAATAATTTAATAAAAATAATAAATAATTTAATCGTATTTTAACATAATTATTATTAAATATAATTTAATAAAAAATATAATTTAATAACATGCTTAATATAATTATTATTATATGAATTAAAAAATCTTAATATATAATACTATAAAAATATATATAATTTATTTTGTTATTTTTAAACTGCAATACATATATGTGCTAAAATATTATTATTGAAACAAATAATTTAATTACTTTACAAAAAAAAATATTAGAAGTAATTAATTAACTTGAGAATTATATTTCACATCCAAGCATAATATTCATATATTAACAAAAAGTTACATGATTTCATTAGTTTATATGTCATAATCCATATGTTTTAAAATTTTACAACATCAAAAAGTTACAACATTGTAATGACATTCTATCATGTCATTATACCATCCAAATATTACAAACACAAAAAGATACCAAAATATAATATATACTTTTACTTAATATCTTTTACTTAATAATAATATATAATTTAATAATATACTTATATAATAAGTATATATACATGTATTTTACAAATATATATATTAGTATCACACATGTCGCCATATGCACCATACATTTGTCTTAATTTAATTTATTCATCACATAATATCAATTTAATAATAATAAATACATTAAATATTTACTTAAATAATAAGTATTATGGAACATTCGGTCATTACAATTATAACACATGTTGAATCAAAGGAAAATAGATTATCATTCAACAAGTCTAGTACGATACCAAAAAATAATTCAAACACCACCAAAGTTTCATAAACTAGATACATGAAATAACATAAACAACGTAACATTTACTATTTTTACCTAAACCTAACTAATTTCTAGATGCTTGCCATTCATCGAACATTCGGTTGGCTAGTTCCATCCTCCAAGTAGCCCATGCATCCGATGGATGAATATTTGCGATATTCGGTTCATCATCATCTATCACATTACTAGGTAATCTTTCTTCCAACTCCGCTTCAATAGGATCAATACTCATATAGGTTCTAATAAAATTATGGAGCAAACAACATGCAATAATGATTCTATTGTGCACCCTCACAGATAGAATGATGGACTCCTAAGTATTCCCCATCTAAGTTTTAATAACCCAAAACATCTTTCAATAACATTACTGCTACCAAGCATGTTTCATATTGAAAAATTCTTCCGAGTACTTGGTTGGTAACCACACGCCACTCATTCAAATGATATCTTTGTCCTCTAAATGGCGCAAGAAATCCCTCACGCTTTGTGTATCCAAAGATCAACTAGATAATAACAACCTATAAAAAGAAACTATTTGTCATGGTTAATTTCCCATAAAAGTATGATCTTAAAAATTAATTCAAATTCCTATAATTTTGCACTTTACCATGCGGAACTTTTAGTCCATGTCTCCTACTAATAGCATCTCGAAGAACTCGTCCATCAAAGAATGAGAACCTTCCCAACCGGGAAGAACATAAACAAAAAGCATATCGGTGTACAAACACCTAACATATTTGTTGCTATGTCACCTTTTCGCGTTCGATATCTAGATTTATCAACTTCTGGAACCCTAATCTTGATGTGGGTTCCGTCTAAAGCACCTAAGCAATTCTACATCACATGTATAAAACCTCGAGTTAAGATACTATATTTAAATGTAAAAGGATTAAATTATGTACGAGCTATATATAGTATTCACTCCAATACCTTGAACCATTTCCACCTTGGGTCTGTAGAATTAGCTGTAATTGGCTCTGCCTTTTTAAATAACACACCTTGTAAGCGTATGATAGCATTTAAAACATTGTGAAATGATCTGCTAACGGTTTCCCCAGACCTATTAAAGTGATGCTTGATAACTCTATTTTTAAGGTGATGAGAAATGATATGTAAAAACATTGCCACTTGCTCATCAACAAGCATGTTCCTTGACGACTTCAATCCCCCTAAAGTTTGTAACATCTCACATAGTTTAAAAAAGGTAATTCTATTCATCCTAACTTGTTCAATACAAGTCTCGTCACTAGCATATACAAGTCTCGTCACATAATCTCGTTGTGCATAAAAATCTAAAATATAGGATCTAATCCTTGGTCTATAAGTATGTAGGCTATGGATGGCACCTAATGCAACTAAGAACCAACTCGTAATAAAGACACATTTGCAACCATATTGTAACAAAGAAGACCAATTCTTTTCGCCTCACACTTTGTCCTATCAAAGGCGGGCGAGCCATAAGCGCAATATATTAAAGTTTCAATTTCTTCAAATCATAGTAAAAGGGTCACATTTCTTCAATACTAATTTCAATAATCAGTAAACAAAATCAAAGAATATAATTGCCATATAACTTACAGTGTTTCAATGAATACAAGATGTTCAACTCTGTAACTCCAAAATTCTTTGGATTCACAAACTCTGTAACTCCAAAATTCTTTCTTTGCATAGTTAAAGCATAAAGCAAGCATTCGAAGAAGAAATTAAAAGCCTACTTGTTCCTCCTCTTTTGTATAGTTAAAGCATAAAGCAAGCATTCATAAGAAGAAATTGTGACACAAATTAAATCTACCTCCATTAGTTTTAGAAATTGGTTTTCCCAGCATTTATCAATGCAATTTTTTTATTCAAATTTTCTCAAAAATAGGAGGACACCTTACGTATTTTTTTGTCAAAATTATATATCCTTGAAAATATTCATTCACGAGTCTCATTCGAATTTGATTGAAAATCTATTGTTCTATTGGCTCTTAACATTTTACTAAATACGTTCTTACCATATAACAAGTAACTCCATCATCTATAATCTACCATATATATAATTAATAAGAAAGAACTGATTTTAGATCAAGAAACATGTTTCATCTTGTAGAAGAAACAAATTATTTGAAGCAAAAGTAGCGATGAATCGGAAGACATGCAAATCTATTCAAATAATTTAATGTTGTCCTAACTCTCATTAGTTTCAAAAAGCCAATAGGCATAAAGAAGTATTTTTTCTTAATTCCATGAGTTCGTGAAATTTGGAATGACTATTGGTACTCAAATCATATCCATGCCACTTTGCTAAAATTGCACTAAGGATTGATGAGATTCGTTTCAAGAAGATCAAAACATTCAATGGCTATTGAAGGAAAAAGCTATATGGAGATAATTAGAAATAGATTAATATAATACCAAGCTAAAACATACCGTCTCAAATATTACAAACACAAAAATATTCAATGTCTCAGAGGAACTAGCTTTTAACACAAGAATTAATGAAATATTAAAAAGCTACATGATAACCTTAACTAGCACTTGGGGCTCTCCTTTGCTCTATGTGTCCTTTTTCCACATTCAAATTTCATATAATGGCTCTCTTGCATTTTTCAAATTGAAATCCTTGTAGGTTCATGTTAACCATCCATCTATAGAGTTGTTTAATCTCAAATTCAACTTATAGAAGATAACTATGCAGTAAGAAAACCTCACAACTATAAACTCAACTAATTTGCAACATCAATTTCAGTTATACAGAAATTTATGTGTAATCAAATCTGCATTAACCAAATAGATTATCCAAAGATCATCATCACGTGTAATGGAAAAATGCACTAAACAAACTGATTGTGAATCTCGAAGTTCTTGATATTCTATTCACTTTAAAAAGAAAATTAGGGAGAAAAGTGCTCCCAAAAAATGACTTATTTCAGTAGTGCACGTGTGAACTTTAAAGCATCCGAAAAGTACATCGATATTGAAAATTGCAAATTGAATAGTTAAAAATGCATTAAACAAAGTGGATGAATCCCATCCAAGGAAGCGATGCATTAAAACTATATCATTAGCCAACAGAGGTGAAACGAAGAACTAGCTATGCTTTAATACAAAAATGAAAAGTGTTTTAGTCATGGTTAAACTTAAGAAGCATATCATGAAGTTGCATAAATTGCATCCTAGTTTCCTATCTGTCTTCCCATTATCATTTTCTAATCAACATGCATTAGAAGGAAATTCTCAACAATACACATAATTTCCCATTTCTTTATGATCAAAGTTGTAAGTGATGATAAGAGGAAGAAAAGCAAGAGATAGAGATCCCATCTGTCAGGATCACTTGAGGCATGGTGACCCCAAAAAAATAATATTGTTTATATGCCTCTATAGATACGAGTTCAATTTTTATGGATTTTGGGCTTCTATGTAACAAGAAAATAACAAGCAAAGGGCAGCCTAGATGAAGCATAAGAAACGGTAAGACGAGTCTCTAAGTTTTGTGGGAATGAGATACCCATGCCTAGGAACTGATAGCAGAGATCAACATTGAGACATGCTAAGCTCTTAACATGCAAGCACATGCCATGGTTCATTTGCAGCTCTACCCGACAAGGTTGAATTAAATTTAGACCTTCTAAAAACCACCTCCACGAAAATGAGAGTTTTTATCCGAGACATAAGCACATAACTTTTAAACTCATAACCTATCTTTTCACTTAAATCTACAAAAATTAGAAGGGGTGAAAAGGCATACAAATCGACAAATTAAATTTTGGTATAGAGATGGAATTCACGGACATTAAATTCGTAATGGTAGGTTTTGTCAATCTCTCGGTTTGCACTCCAAAGCCGAATTGTTCCTTCTAGCAACATAATTATAGATTAATCTGGTAAAGATGAAAAGCAAAGAACTCTTAACAAAGAAACATTGTTGAAGCAAAATTTTTAAATTTTACTGTACGAGGAAGAAAGTATAGAGCATAGTAAAACATGGCGGGAAAAAGTTAATTAGATTATACGGTCACAATGCACGATTTGGTGATCTTGTACATGCGCCAATGAATTGAACAACATTCTTATGCCGAATTTTCTTGCAAATAGGATCAAAAACAAAACGCAGCATGTGAATTGGCCTTGAAGATAAGTACCAATCGGTCTCACCCTCCTAGAACCAACTTTAAGATTAGCACATTATAGTACATTTAATAACTTGGGAGGTCTTAAATTCAACTATAAAATGTAAGAAACCATGTTATATATGGATGATCCTTCCACAGATTTTAGTAGTATTTACACCCAACACATACAGATGATAAATGGAATCATTTTTGGTTCTACAGAGAGACTACTCTTGGAAATGCTCAAATTCGGACTTCTTTTGAACTACCAAAAATTCAAAGGTAGCGTAAATAGCAATTAATTTTTAAGTGAAAACCGAAAAGGCATGGTACACGGAGCATAGATGTTATGCAGATGACAAGCTAAATGTAGCCTCTTTCATAGCTTTTTCCTCTCTGTACCATCCCAACACTCCTAGGTCTAACCATCCACTTTTAAGAATAAAGCGGCAACAACGAGAAATCCCTTTGGGTTTTTTAGTACCTAACACCAATCTTCCAAAGAATTTTTTTCTTTTGAAAATTCACCATAATTATTAAAATCAGTAGTAACTAATAATTCGGACCAATAAGGACTAGAGAAGGATAGGAAGAGAAGGGAGGAACATGTTCTTTGGAGAGGCACGTGTGAAGAAGGGAGGAACATGGTTCATTTGTAGCATAAAGCCAATTAAACCCTTTTGTTCTTGATTATAATAAGGCAAAAGGGAGATATGTAAATCGATGAAATAGTGCTCGAAAATGACCGCTCATGAATGCTTAAAGCCAACAGATAATCCAAAAGCAGATAATCCGAGAAATGGACAAGAATGAAGGGACTCGCTTTTGGGCTTGAAAACGCCGATTTTTTTACGATTTTAATGAGAACGTCGAGATACTCTACTTCTTCAAGGCTCGCCATTGTTTCTTTCGATGAATCGAGAAAGAACACATAAAACAAAAAGAAAAGGCAAAAGACAAAGTTCAAGTTAAGATGATGAAGGAAGATGATGTGCGAGGAAGCGAAAGCAAAAATGTTTACGACCTTGGATGAAGAGGAGGAATGCAGGAGTCGGAAGGGTACGTGAAATGGTCTGCCGATTGAGAGTGTTTTTGAGGTGAAATTTTGGTAAGGGTAAAAAAGGGTTCTTCAAGCAACGAATAGCTAAACGGTGAAGAAGGAAGGGAATAGAAATCCCCAAAAATCGCTGCTTAAGCGCGGCATGGAATATACCCGCAATAGGTATTCCATTGAAGCAAACGTCTGCTTGTGTGGGGCCACAGAATAAGCTCAGAATAGGCATGTAATGGAATAGCCATTACATTGAACCAAACATGCTGATAGTATAATATAATTTTTGGCTTACAATTAGATTCGTTTTAGTATTAAATTTTTTTATTGTGATTCTTAAATTTGATGATAAAATTTATTTTAGTTTTTGAATTTGGATTCTGCTAAAATTTGATGATATGATCAGTATTATTGAAATATGATCAGTGCTACTTTTATATTTTTAAGTTTAGGAACTAAAATAGAATTTAGTTATTAAGTTTAAGTACTAAAAAAAAAAGTACAAGTATCAAAGTAAATCTAATTATTAAGTTTAGGGATCATAAATTATATTATCCCAATAATAATAAAACGTAGGCATTCCAAAATAATTTATTTGAATCATGGTTTGATTCTAAAATGTCTTTATCTAAACTTAGGCTCGGTTCGAATATATTCACTTTAATAATTCATTTTACTATTTTAAAAATATTAAAATAATAAAAATATATTATATATTAATGCTCATATTTTTCAATTAAATCTAATAAATATTTTTAAATTATTTAATTGAAATTTGACGTCAAAGTTGAGATAAACATATTGGATTAAAGAAACCATTCAACCAATTAACAAGTTTACTAATAAATTATTCTTTTTGATGGTTTTTAATTAGAGGTGTTTATGGGTCGGATTGGGCTCAACAAAAAATTTAAGCTCATTAGTAAGGTCTAGGTCCGGCCCAAAAAATGGGCCTAAAAATTTGCTTAATCTTGGCCAAAATAAAAATGCTAAAATCTAGACCCGACTCGCCCATATTAATTTTTTATATAATTTTTAAATATATATAATACATCAAAAATACTAAAATATTAAAATAAATATTTTTTAACAAATTGAAAATAAATTTTAAAATATATATATACTTTAAAAAAAATAGCATTAAAACAAAAAAACAGTAGACTTTTTGTCCTTTTGTGAATCGGGCCGGATCGAGATTGGGTACAAAATACCTTACCTGAGGCCCAACTCGTTTTTTAAACGAGCCTTATTTTTTTGCCCAAACACATTTTTCGAACTTATATTTTTGTCCAAATCTTCCTACTTTTCGGGCTAGGCTACAGGTCTATTTATTATCTTATGGCATACACATATCATATTTTTAAAAGTATTTTGTGAAATAAATTATTAATTACGGTATTTACACTTACTTTTTTTAATATTTCGCGTTTATATTGACATGAGAATATGAGATGTGCATGCCATAAATTAATGGTTGACATTAGTTTGATTAATAGATACGTGAGATTTGCCTGATAAAAAAATGAAATATTAAAGTTGACATTATTTTTTAAAGCTACATTTTCAATAAACAAAATATTACGATAAAAAAAAATACTAATGAAAGCCTTGAATGCACACGTTACCCACTGTCTGACTTCCTTTTTAAGTCGCAAGTTGTCAATAATCTCTTGATAAATAAAAATAAAATGGAGGAGATAACAAATATCATCAAACGTCGAGAGAAGCTTCCATCCTATAATGGAACTACAGAGATAATGTTTACCCATTTTAGATCCTTTCCAATTAACCTACAAGATGTGAGAATCAAAAGAATAGAACGTAGAAACAGGATTCTAGCTTGTATTTTGCTAGTGGATTTGAAGCTTTTGATGGAGAACAATTGTAAGCCATTAGGTGCTTGTGCTATTGCAGGTCCACTTATTATTATACTTGTCAAAGTTGTTGTACATGTAGAGAGTCCAATAAGAAGCAGGGCATCTAGTATCAAGAGATCTAACAAGTCTTTGTGAAAGTAGACATTGTTGAAACAAATAATAATAATAATAATAATAATATTATTATTATTAATAGAGGGATTAATTTGATCCAATCCTTATAATTTAAGGATTTCTTAAGTACTTTAACTAAAACACAAATGTTTGAATAAAAGAATAGCATATCAGTAAATTTGTCTATGGGTTGGCCTATATTTATATCACTGTCTCTATTATTGATTCAGTGTTTGAATAAATGGATTAAATAATTCCAAATTGCAATAAAATTAATATTTATTGTATAAATAATTGCAATTCAATTCTAAATAAAATATTTCATTTATGAAAGTATAAAAATTTTTAGAAATGTTAACCTAGTGAAACAATAAATGATAATTTTTTATACACTAATTATTAATTATATTCTAATTTAATATTATTTGATTATTTTTTTAATAGTATAGAAATAAAATCAATCCATTTAATAATGGGAACTAATTTAATTTAAATCCCTGCATACAATATTTGTGTTTTTATTAAAAAAAACTTGTATTTAGAATTTGTGTAAATGTTTGTCAGAAAAGTATTTATTTTGTAAAATCAAAATATTTTCTATGCCAGTTTCACAATTCATCTTAACTATTTTTCCTAATAATGACGTATGCATGCAAATAGAGAATTCAACTCTTAAATTTAGTAATACGAAGTTATCTTTCAATTATTTTAAATATATTTTAAAAAGTGAAACTTATTTGATTTGAAAGGGATAATATAATTTTTTACCCCTAAATTTGGCAATTAGGCCTACTTTGGTACTTGTATTTTTTTAATTCACTTTGATGCTTGAATTTGATAACTAGATCCATTTTAGTCCCTAAACTTGTATTCCGTCAAGATTTGATGATGTGACTAGCGTTCTTGGAACATGATTGAATTGACTAGTCGGACAGATTGGACCAAAAATTGACTAGTATACTAGTCCAAGCAAAAGAGTTGAAAACAGATTGAATCAGGAACAGGTCAAAACCGATAAAAATAAAAAATTGAGACAAAAATAAATAGTAGAATAGGTTGAACTAATTTAATTTTTTTTTATAATTTTTACGATTTTTAATTATTTATTTAATTATTATCGGTCTAGCAATTGAACTGATCAAACCAATTGAATCATGAACTAGTTGTCTGACTAGTTCAACCACTGGTCAGATTATTAGAACATTGTATGCGGCACCCTAAGATGGTACCACATCATCACCTGAAGATTTATCTAAATTTTTTAATTTTCAAGTGATGATATTACACAATCTTAGAGTGTCACATCATTAATTTTTTATATTTTCAAATTCAGATACCAAAATGAATCTTATTATCAAGTTTAAGTATCAAAGTGGGTAAAATAACTATAAATACTAAAATAGACTTAATTACCAAATGTAGGAACAAAAATTATATAATTTTTTTTTACAATTAAAATTATATAATCCCTATTTGAAAATAAAAGGGTGGCATTTCATCGGTGGGTGTTATGGATTAACAAGGCCCTTTGAAAGTGATATCAGCAGGTGAGCCCAAACATAGTAAGATCAACTCTCAACCATGGGCCATTTGGTAGAAACCATGCTGTACTGTTGGAGTTTTTTAAGCTAGATTGGAATTAATAATAATAATAAAGTGAATTTGATTTAATTATTTTCAAGTCGAATTTTTTGTTTTTGGTAACAAGAAATAAAAGCTTAAATTACAAGCTAACGGTAGTATCTATATTGGATACCGTAACTTGTCTGTCTGTTCGCAATTGATCATCAACCTATGGAGGAGCATCATGGAATATTCTCGAGCCTATAGGAGAACCTTTCATCAACCCAGCTAAAATATCAACAGTCGAGTTCACATCTCTTGGTACTTGTTTAAAGAGCACTCTCCATTCGCAATTGCAAAATTTCTGAATGCGCACAATCAAATATCTATTAGAATGTCCTCTATGTTTTTCATGAACACCTTTAATAGATTGTGCACTATTTGTCTCAATAATAACATTAGTCCATTTAGCTTCCCAGGCCAATTGGAGGCTATCATAGATGGCTCAAAGCTTAGCTTGTAGTACTGCATCTCCCAATACTTCTTATTCCCCATATCCAATTACCATGCTCATCTCCTGCCACCGCTGCAAACTAAGCAGACCCCAACTTCAAGTTGCGAGTACTGTCAGTATTTGTTTTAAAGAAACCGATGGATGGAGGAGCCTATGTTTGGTTTCTTATTTGATTCCCATTACTCCCCCTTGAATTTACCTATCGCTACTTAATGGACCTTGCCCATAACCATGAAGAATGAATCACATTGGTTATGTTGTAATGGCCATCTTGAAACACGCACACATTTCTCTGTTTTCAATTTTTCCAACAAACAATCCCAAACAAAGATGACCAATCTGCATCCTAGAGAGTGACCTCAAGTTTATTTACCAAGTTAGTAGACAACCAATCCTCCAAAGAGTAACTGAAAAACCGATCTAAAATTCTCAATAGGATTAATTGATTCCACACTTCTTTTGCCTTAAGACAATCACGTAATACATGGAGGCTAGATTCTTGTAATAATATATCAATTATTGAGCTACCTGAATTCAAATATTGTAATAATAGATCAATTATTGAGTTATTTGAATTCAATTATTGTAATAATAGATCAATTCAGGCACTTCACAAGCATAATCAACGGTGATAGATATTAACATTGAATTCTGAGGGATCTAATCAAATTTTTCAAAATTTTTGAAGATTTAATTAAATTTTTTAGAAATTTTAGAAGGGTTAGTGAGAATTTTTCAAAAAATAAATTAGAAATTTTAATTAAAAAATTCAAAAATTTTAAGAAGCTTGATAAGAATTTACCAAATTATTTCGAGTCAAGGGCCTAACTCTTATAAGTGTCCGTCTCTGATAATCAAGCCTTTTTTAATTTTAATTTTTTTGTGGGGGTGTGCCTCGCATTTATCGGACTCTTTGCAAGCACTTAGAAAGACGATTGACGAGCAATTGAAGAAGGGCCAAAACAATCCCGACATCATGACAAGGAGCGTCGGGACGATGCAATGGAACCCCAATATGAACGTGGCATTGATGTCAACAATGAGAGCACGGGTGTCATGACGTCATGACATTTTCCCAACTTATGCAACCATGTTTTGATAGCTCAGCAGGACTCCTTCTCCCAGTCGAACTCTGATTACTCCAGGGATATTATAGTATGATTAAAACTCTAATCTTAGTCTATTTAAAGGGGCCATTGTATCCCTGTTTTGAGAGGCAAATCAAAAGGCAATTAAAAATGTAGTACTACAAGGCTTTTCTTTTGGGGTAACAAGATGTAGTCGCAGATGAGTTTTGGTGAGAGTTTTCATGGTAATTATGGAGAGAAATTTGTACCCATTTTGAAAGAACCGTATGAGAATTTGGGTTTTGTTTTCAGGTTTACTCTATGAGAGTTAGGGCTTTGTTTTCGGGGTTTGAGTTTGTACGTTTAGTACATTTAGATTTATTTTCTCCATATTGTACTTTCGTTTGTTTACTCATTTAGTGAAAAGTCGAAATCTCCTTTGCTTGTAGTTTTTATCCTCTTCGAAAACATTTTCCATATAAAATTTGTGTTTAACCTTCTCTACCTTTTTCTATTTCGTTGTTTATATGAGTCGATAACCAACATTTTTAGTATTTTAATATTAAATTATTATTTTACCCAAAAAAAATTGTATAGGAAATGAGTTTGATCTGGAGTTTGAATATATAAATCGTGTTAGTGACCTTGATTAAATTCAAATAGTTTGATTTTTATTTTGAGTTGAATTTGAACTTACACAATAATATTTTATTTTGTATGATGTAATATGTTATAGTTAAAATAGGGAAAACAAATTAAGAATACCATATAAAAATTATTTTTCAAAAGAAAAATATGTGTGTATATATATAAGAATTATTTATTATTTATTATTTACTTGGAAAAGTATTTTTTTTACAAATATTTATGAAAATTATTTCAAAAATTTACTGAATAATATGCAAAAGTCGTAAAATAAAAACTCCAAAGTTGAGTTAAATTTGTGGTATGTATCTTTATATATACATAGATATATTTAATATTTTAATTTATTTTACTATATTATATAGGACACATGTTAGGGACTATTAGGGGTATGCTCTATCCCCTCAAAAGAAATAAGGAAAATTATAATTTAGTTTCTTAAAAAATATAAATTCATAAGTTAAGACATAGTAAAATTACATTTTGGCACTCCAAAAATGAAAAATTCTATTTAGTCCCCTTAAAAATGACGAAATGATAAATAAATACATGATAAAATTATATTTTGACCTCTAAAAATTTACAATTCAATTCCTCTTCCTTAAAAAAAAAAATTTGGATTCGCTTCTACACTTGTCGAATCTAAAGCTCCATAACTTATAAAATGATGTGGAAGCTTGAGATTATATTTTAAGAGCCCGTTCAGTCACCTCGAAGTTTATGACTCTTTCTTGCAATCTAAGTAACTTCTTGTAAGAGTGGCTTTTAGGCCAAAGTTATTGGATTCAAATTTGAAAGTTTCCAACAATAATTAGACGAGAAATCAATGGAAAAATAAAGAACTAAAGAAAAGAAACAAAAGATGATAAAAGGTGAATAGTGTTGATGACAAATAATTGAATAGATAGCCTAGCCTCTTTTGGTAAACTTGCACCAACAAAAAAACTATATTGACTTTTAGTTAATTCTCTTAATTGACTTTAATTAAGCAAGATGGAGTTACGATGAACCTTTCCACAATCTTAAAGAATTGAAGCAAAAGTTCTATCAAGAAAGAAATTAATCTTGTAAGAAAATCTCCCTTGAAACAATTTTATTATTAAAAATAATCAATATGCAATATATAATGTGATTATAGAAGACAAAGTGTGATATATATATATAGAGAGAGAGAGAGAGGGGCCTAAGATAAAGTACTTGGAAAACAATGAAACAACTCTTCTGTTGTCTCCATACAATTAACTCAGTCATAATCTTACTATTTAAGCTAGATTAAAATAACAATTCCTAATTAAATAGGCTTTTTTTATTAAAATAACTCAAAAAATTTAATTAATTATCAAAATGATCCACCTTTTTAATTAAATACGAAAATAACCCAAAATATACAGTAAAAGTTGGTGGAGCTAAATTATATGGCGCCACCAACTTGCCACATCAGCAAGGGGCATAAAAAAATAATTTTTTGATGGAGCCATGTTGAATGACGCCACATGTATAAAATACAAGGGAAATACTGTAAAATCTAGAAAATTAGGGAGCTTTTAAAATAATTTCCTATTTTTGGTGGAGCCATTTTAAATGGCGCCACCACACACCCTCTGCCCGTTTCAGTTTTTTTTTAACTTTTTTTTTTACTTTTTTTAAGTTTTATATTTTTTTCTTATTTTATTTTGTTTATTTATTTTATTTATTTTTTATTATTAATTTTAAAAATTTTGAATTATGATTTTTGAAGTTTTAAAATTCTCCATCTTTTCATAATTTTTTAAATTATAATTTTTTAAATGTATTTAAAAAATTATATTTAAAAATTTTAAATGTTTAATTATTTTATATTATTAAAAATATGGTTAATATTTAAAAAATAATATTTAAAATTTAAAAAAATTAATTTGAAAAATATATTTTTAAAATTTATAAAAATAATTTCAAAAATATATATCTAAAATTTTTTTAAAAATAATTTAAAAATAATATTTAAAATTTTAAAAAATATATATTATAAACATTTCAAATACACATTTCAATTTTTTTAAAATTAATAATAAAAAATAAATAAACAAAATAAAATAAGAAAAAAATATAAAACTTCAAAAAAGTAAAAAAGGAAAAGATAAAATTTTAAAAAAAAAGTTAAAAAAAAAAACTGAAACGGGCAGAGGGTGTCAGGTGGTGGCGCCATTTAAAATGGCTCCACCAAAAATGGGAAATTATTTTAAAAGCCCCCCAATTTTCCAGATTTTACAGTATTTCCCTTGTATTTTATACAGGTGACGCCATTCAACATGGCTCCACCAAAAAATTATTTTTTTATGCCCCTTGCTGATGTGATAAGTTGGTGGCGCCATATAATTTGGCTCCACCAACTTTTTCTGTAGATTTTGGGTTATTTTCGTATTTAATTAAAAAGGTGGGTCATTTTGATAATTAATTAATTTTTTGGGTTATTTTAATAAAAAAGCCTAATAAATAATTCCTTAAAACAAAAGACTAAATAAATACATTATTGGGATTATATATAATCAAATTTAAGCATTTGAATTGAATTTAATATGATTAAGAAGCTAAACAAAGTTCAAAACTTGTAATTTACGTTTTAATCACATCTAGAAAATGTTGTTCACACAATCTTTACTGAAACGACCATAACTTGAGCTCTCAAAGTCGAAATGAGGTGATTAAAAGTGTGTTTTAAAGATAAAAAACAATATATACTTTCATTAGTCAAAAACATCTCAATCCAAAAATGTCTGGATCTTATTTAAAAATATATTTTGGCCTTTAAAATTTTTAATATTTTAAATTAATAAGGGTAAAATTACACTTTGACCTCCCTAAAAATAATAAAATTTTAATTTAATCCTTTAAAAATTAAATTTATACTATTATAAAAATTATAATTTAATTTCTAACCCCTAAAATTTTTTTCTAACTTCGCCTGGTTTGTTTTGCAACTTCTTCAATTAAAAATGTGGAACTGAAATGATTGATGATATGAAGGCGAACACATATTTCTTATCATCATGGAACCAATAAGAAAACTGTGGAACAAACAAGTAGTTTCCACGACGGAGAAATGTCGAAATATTTCATGAGAATATCGTTCTTTTTCTAATATATTAAAAAAATACTTAAAATTACTATATTTTATTTAAATAAGTCCTTGTATCATCTTTTTAGTTAAATAAGTTTTGAATCTAAGATTTTTATCAAGGAAATTAGAATTGTATCGGTGAATATATATCATTTCTTGTCTTGATATAAGTACGTACGGAGACTAACATATTTATATATTATTTCGATTTTATCAATTTTTTAATATTTTTTTCACATATATATTTATAGTTCAATTTTCAGTTTCTTAATACATATACATCCATATAAATATAAGTTTTAAAATTATTAATTTAATTTAATTTAATTTAATTTAATAACTATTAATTTTAAATGTAATTGTAAACAAAATTAAAATAGTTAAGATAAAAAATTTAAAAGTTGATTTAAAATATCAAAATTTTGTAGCAACTGGTACGGGCCGTTAAGCACTGGTACAAATCGATATTGACCAAAACAAGTTGAAATACACTGAAATAGTCGAAGCACACTGAAATTTTGACTCAAACGAAACATAAACTATTTGATATTGGTTTGGATCGGGACGATACGTACCAGCCTATATTATCGATATTGCTACAGTATCAACTACCATAATTTTTATCCATGAAATTTTTTTATTTTAATATTAAAGTAAAAAATATTTTAAATTCCTAATTAATTTACATTTAATGTTGATGTAAATTTAATGATAATAATTTATTAAATAAAAATAAAACAATATCTTAAAAGTGCTTATATGCATAATTTAAATAGTTTAAGAGCTTCTTTAAAAAAGGTGTAGTAATTTAAGGATTTTATATCTCTAGGTAAGATGATTTCACCTATATCTGGTAATTTAATTATTTAATTATGTTTAAATTTTTTTTATATTTTATAAGTTTTTTATACAATATTAAAGATAGAAAATGAGGTAATATGGTTTGAATCCGTGCTAAACAGATGACTGACAAGAACTTTAACTATCGCTCTATTCAAGTCATACTGCAATTTCATTTTCATGAAACATTAACCATGTACATTTTTTAACATTAACAATGTAATTTTTTGAGTCGAAATCAGGTATTCATCGTCAGTGACAGTGATTAATCCCCCCACTACGAGGCAAAGTCAAAAAAATATTTTATAAATTTTAAAAGGATTTCCCATTTTAGGATTGCTCTTGCTCTTGCTCTTGCCATGAGTACTCTTCAAATAGATAAATAATTAGTCATAAAAGGTATTCTATTTCTATATACGAAATGAAAGACTATCACACCGTACAACTACATTTTTTTTTCATGGGACCATTTGGCAGAAACAATGTGATCGACTTGGGTTTTTCCCCTTATAGTTAATGCTACAAATTGATGGTGGTTGTTTTTTTGGGTACAAAAAGACAAATTGATGGTTGTTGAATATTTAGTCCTGAGCTTATTATTCTCGTGGATTTGTTTTTCAGCAGCCACTTAGGTTTATTCACAATGAAATCTTACACGAGTTTTGCATGCGATTTAATTGAATTAGACAGCTCCGGCAGGCGGCAGTTCGCATTTTATTAAGGAAATGGAATGATTGGTGAACATTAATTTCTTATCATCTTGGAGAAGGTGAATTCTACTATCGTGTTATTTATATATTTCATATTATAAATTTATAAAATAATTTATTGAATTATTAATATATTAATAAAAATTTTGTATTTAAAATTTCAGTTGACACCCACAATGGATCCACCATGTTATTGGGCAAAGAAATCATAAATGATAAAACACAAAAAAATAATATGTATTTATTTGTACTAATATATATATTTATATTATTTATGTTGGTTTTAAGATATATTCCAAATTTGAAATTTTCTATTTAATAATATTATTTTTAAAATTCGAATTTATAATCTCTTTTAAACTTACCATAATTATTGAAAATAAATTTTTAATTCCATTGTAGCAAATCTGAGTTTCTTGTAATAAAAACATAACAATTGAGATAAACATTTACGAAAAAATAATATGATAAATTTTATGTTATTTAAAAAATTAAAGCACTTTTATCGATTGAGTCTTAACTCGTTTGGCATGGACATCATTGTCAATGTAGGAGAATGTAGATTCGAGTGCGCTGAAACGCATTATCCTCTTGTTTATGGGTTGAGGATGAACAATGAGTAGTTTCAAATATTGTGTCAAAAAAGAGCAGATATAATCAAAACTTATAATGAAATTATTAAAAAAAATTAGGGCACTTTTACTTTAACAGTGACATTACTACCTCAAATGACATATTTACTATGTAAGTGACACATTTCACTTATTTTAAAATAACAAGGATAAATTACATTTAAGGTAATTAAGTTATTAATAAGTTTATGTTTTGATCACTCAATTTTAAAAAGTTAAATGATCATTGAACTATTCGAAAGTTTTCATTTAAGATATGGTATTATCTATTTGTATCGTTTGCACCAATCAAAATATTTCATTTATCTTATTTGTACAGTTCAAGCTTTTTTCATGAACCAATTTTGAACGTCATGAATCTGTAAATCAAAATCTAAACAACTTTCTTTTTCAATCTCTGACATTGATCGTCAAATTGATTTGGATCTAATGTCTGTTCTCCTACTCGTCAATAGGTACTGTTTCATCATATCAATCATCGAATTGTCGCTTGGAACTTACATGTCAGGCTTTAAAAAAAAAAAACTTTATAGCCCAATAATTTAAATAAAAACTTTCGAATAGTTCAATAACTTAAATGAAAACATTCGAATAATTTAATGACTATTTTATAATTTTTTAAAATTAAATAACTAAAATATATTTTTTCTAATAATTTAGTGATTTTTAATCTACAAACGCCGCATCAAGGAATCACTTTTAAAAGAAGTGTCCTGTTTTTTCTAAAATAAGAAATTAAAAGAATATCGTATCATCTTGAGGTGACAATATCACTTCCCCCACCCCCCAAAAATACTCAATTGTTTAAATAATTAAAGATCATCTTATTTTTTAAAATATGGGTAAATTATAAAAATAGTAACTTTTATTTGTCTCAGATTACATTTTAGTCATTATGTTTGAAATGTTAGGTTTTAGTTACTTAAGTTATCTTTTTGTTACGAAGTGGTCACTCTACTGCTAAGCTCTGTTTCCTCCCTAACAGCGGTCTTACGTGACAATCCAAATGAGTTTTAAATGTCAACTTAGATATCCTACATGAAGTTCAAATTAAATTTATTTAATTAATAACTTATTTTCATCCTAACAACTGGACATCCAAGTTGGCATTTAAAACTCATTTGGACTGCCATATAGGACTAGGTTAGGGAGGTAATGGATTTTAACGGGAGAGTGATCACTTCGTAATAAAACGATAGAGTAAGTAATTAAAACGTAAGATTTTAAATATAAATAACTAAAATGTAATATGAGTGCGAAAAAAATGAATATTTTTTTTTAGTTTTCCTATATCCTTATAAAAAAGCTTACAAATCTGGATATGTAATATCCCGAAAATTACTACAGTAAGAAAGTAAGATATTATCCTTGATATAGTTAAGTAAGGAAATAAAGTGACAAAAAGGGAAAATTTGAATTATGTCAACATTGGGAAGTATATTATGATATAGTACATTATTATTTCAAGAAAGGACTAAATTTTAAAAGTGAGAAAAGTTTTGTTGCCCAAGAGTAAATACTAAAAATTTGAGGGGTTAAAGTGTAAATATGAAAAGTTGAAGGACCAATAGTGTAAATATTTTAGGGGTGGAATAATCTAGAAACTAAGGAAAATGGATGAATTAGGACCAAATTGAATAGGTGAAGAATTATGAGGGACTAAATTGTAATTTTTCAAAATTAAGTGATGACTCAATGATGGAATTTTAAAAGATGAAGAAGGGCAAAATGGTCAATTAGTAAGAGAGAGAGAGAGTTCTAGAATGTAATGATGATTTTGATGATATTTTGGTAATTTTTAATTAATTAGTTAAATATTATTTTATTACTATTTTACTTAGATATTTTTTATTATTTTATTATTTTATTTACGGTTTGTTTGTTTGCCAGTAAAATATTTTTCGGAAAATTATTTCTGGAAAATGATTTACTTTTCTGGAAAATGATTTACTGAAAATATTTTCTGGTGTTTGGATTAGAGGTGTTCATGGTAGGCGGCTCGCTCTACCAAGGCCCGACCGAAATTTGGGAGGGTTTGGGCAAAAATATAAGCCCGAAAAATGGGCTTGGAAAAAAATAAGACCCGTTTTAAAAAATGGGCCGGGCCTCGGGTAAGGTATTTTTGGCCGGGGCCCGGCCCGACCCGAATTCACTAAATGACAAAAAAAATTTGCTATTTTTTTTTTTTACTTTTGAATGTTATTTTCTTATTGTTTTCTCCCTATTTTGCTACCATATTACTATTATGTTGCTACTATTTTGTTGTTATTGATTGAATATTGTATAAAACTTATTTTATTGTTAATTTTGTTATTATTTTAAAGGCATTTGTTAATTTTATTATTATTTTAGATGTATTTGCTTGTTAAGTTACATCTATCTTAGTGTTATTTAAGTCTACATATTTTTTTAAAATTTATTTTCAATTTGTTGGGAAATATTTATTTTGATTTTTTTAGTATTTTTTATGTATTATATATATTTAAAAATTATATAAAATAATATAAAAATTTAATACGGGCGGGCCGGGCCCGGGTTTTAACATTTTTTATATGGGTCGGGCTTGGGCAAAATTTTAGGCCCATTTTTTAGGCCCGACCCGGCCCAAGCCCGATGAATGGGCCTAAATTTTTAGTTGAGCCCGGCCCAAACCCGGCCCGGCCCGGCCCATGAACACCTCTAGTTTGGATGAATCTGTGTAAAATATTTTCTGCTGTTTGGCAGATTTCCTGAAAATATTTTCCGGAAAAGTTGTTTTTACATATATATTAATAAATTTATATACATATTAATAAATTTTTATATTTTAAATTATTTTTACATATATTGCAATAATTTATTTATAAATAAATAAATCAAATTAAATATATAATAATACTCAATTATTAAGATACATTATTAACCGTCATAAATTGAAAACAACCAAAGTCAAATAAATTATTTGTAATTGTGTTAAAAAAAATAAAAAACAAGGATTGAATAATTATAAATTAGCTTCAAAACCACAATTAATACTAGAAATTAAATAATATTATCCAAATGCATAATTAGTAGTACACCACATAATAATAACATTGTCCAAGTGCATAACTAAATTACACCACATAAAAGTATCAATATCTTCAACCTTGAGAAAATTTTTGAAGCCAAATTTTTTTATGCTTCTTACTTTTAACTAAAAAAGCTTTGGCCTCGGATTCATGACTCACTAAATAATCAAATACAGAACACAAGAAGTCATCATCAAATCCTTCTTCCTCCATCGACATCACTTGTTCGTAAAGCTGTGGTGTCTTATCCGCAGTAAATTGTTCTAAAGCATTAGCAATTTTACCAAGTTGTTCACCCACAAATTTAATTTGTTCATCAACGACACTTTCTTGAACATTTTTTCTTTTACGTTTGGATGTGCCAGATGAAGATACATTTGTTCTTACCTCTTCAGCCTCTTCATTGTCGCAGATCTGAGTGCACTCGAATCTTGATTACCATCATCCAAATCTATGTCAAGAAATGTTCGCAAAACTCCTCAGTAGCCATATCTTTGCCAACAACCAAAGCCATTTCATCATAATGA
This sequence comes from Gossypium sturtianum, assembly GCA_025698515.1. Classification (NCBI taxonomy): domain Eukaryota; kingdom Viridiplantae; phylum Streptophyta; class Magnoliopsida; order Malvales; family Malvaceae; genus Gossypium; species Gossypium sturtianum. Next base: position 10,183,839 of record CM046950.1, on the reverse strand, counting down.
TCAATGCTTTTATTAAAAAATGGTTCATACTTCTTGTGTGCCTGTTGGATATTATACACAATTAGAATAACAAGTAAAAAATAATTGAAATATACTTAACATATATATATATACATATATTACCATTACTGCTGCATCATATGTCGCTCTATCACATGTGATCATTTTCATGTTATCATCCCATCCAAAACCACTTTCACCTCGAATTTTGCATATAATCTGCCACTGGTTTTTTACAGTCCTCAAATTATTTTTCACATGCTTCGCATCGCATTGGACTTGGAATCTTTCAGAAATAGCTTCGACAACTCGATTAATAGAAACTGCTTTGAAAGTATTAGAAGGCTTATTTCCTTTCTGGGCCTCCTCTGCTAGAATTTCAAGAAAAACATGTTCCATCAGTTTTGTCCACCTGAATTGCTTGGAGGTCCCTTCTTTGTTGCCCTTGCCCATTCTACATTAATAATTGTCATTGTCAATCATTTCAATATCCAACAAGCTTAAAACATAACAAATTCAATATCTAACAAGCTTAAAACATAATCAATATCTAATAAATTCAAGACATAATAGTTTCAAAATCCAACAAACTAAAATTTCAATATCATTATACAACCAACATTAATAAAAAAAAAAATTAATACTAAAACATACATAACATAGAAACAATAACTTTAGCCCTAAACCTACCTAATATTTCTAGCCATTATAAGATATGTGAAAAACAGGTGAAAAAAATAGTTTATATTACCAAAACTAGAACACTATATTATACATTACAAGTTCATGTTTTGCACTTCTTAGTTCATTAAAAGATATTTCCTTCATTGCACATGGTATACTTACACGACCACACCTTAAAATAAGGCAAAAATGCTGTAACTGCTCAATATGACTACAAAAATCTAAACATCAACTTTGATGAAGATGAAGATGAAGATGAAGATGAAAACCTCTACCAAAAAATATCCTTTTTAGTTCATTAATCAGTGTTAATATTAGTAAGATTAAAATAATGGTTTTACATACATCACAAAAGAAACACTTTCAATTTGTTACAACTTAAAGGGCGCATGGTAGATCAACATACTGCACAACTTATGCTCACATGAGTATTGGTGAACAAAAAAAATTATGCACTTGACTCAAATGAGTATGGGTGAAAGCGGCTTAAAAACAACTTTATAGAGACATTATATGAACTACAACTACAATGTTCAATCACATACTAAAGAACACAACTGGGACATATTTGGTAATTGATTCAGGAAAGCAATATCTAAAAACAAAACAAATTCAAAATCAAAGCATTAGAAAAAAAAAAAGGCTTTTATGACACAAAATCCCAAGACAAGAAACCAGACAGCTAAAACTTAGAACAGAGAATCCCTAATGCATCTAAACCTACTCTAGAACCACCGATCGCATCAAAAGAAAGGAGATACATAGTTATAATATACAAACGATATTGGCAGCTGATGGCAGTATAAAATATAAAGCAACATGCACAAAAATAAGTTTTGGTTCAAAACAAATCAATGTTGATGATTAAATATTCTAATTAACTGGAAAAGCTCCAGCAACATAGAACATTTATATCAGATTAGCAAAGGCTACTAATAAGCAAGTAACAGTATATCAGATTAGGGAAATGGTGAAAATACTAACCACAGAGAAATACGAGGAGTTTATATATCCAACCATTATTAGCAAAGAAGTAAACAGAACATGTATATACAAGCTCGAAGACAAAATTCAATAGTACAACAACCTATAAGGCAAGTAGAACATGTAAGGCAAGCATAGCATTATAAAATAACCAGAGAGCTAGGCCACTTAACATTCATTCATACAATATATAAAGAGTGTAACATCCTGAATTTTTGGGCCTATGCATTTAATGGGTGGATATGTTTAATGTGTTAATTTAAGTGTTAGGGGTCCAAATTGGGCTCAGGCTTAGGTAGAGGCCTTGATTAAAATTATCTGTTTGGGCATTATAGGGTTTAAAAGGTAGTATCTATGTTTAAAATACCAAAGTGGGCTTGTGGCCCAATCTTAGGAGGTGACGCCACACAAGGGAGTAAGGGGCCCAAATTTAAGTTTCATGGAGCCCAATTCTTTTAATTTAAGTTAGCTAAATTTTGGGCATTAGGATTAGGTGGAGTGGATGGCAACAAGGCTAAAATTTAGGGGTTTTAATGTTTAAAATATGTGGATAATAAGCGGATAAAGGCTATTATTTAGGAATTTATTTTATGTGAATAATAAGCGATAAAGGCTAAAATTTAGGGATTTTAATGATTAAAATATGTGGATAATATGCTGATAAAGGAGGGAGGAGTTAGAGATAATTAAGTCTCTTTTAGATGAGCTAGTAGATTAAGATAAAGGAGAAAAGATAGGATTTATCTGCATAAGGTTAGGTAAGTGCCAAATTTCTATAAATAGGGGAATATCTCTTCAATTTCAGCATTTGGGTTTTTCTCTCATTCTTTTCTCTTATTCTCTCGAGTAAAAGCCGAAAACTCCTAAAGTTCCATCTTCTTCTTCATTCTCTGCAAAAGCTGAAATTTCTAAGCCTATTCCCTCATCTTCACTTTGATTCAAAAGCCAAAACTCTTTCCATTCTTTTTTTCTTCCTAGCTGAAATCTTCATGTCTCTTCCTTGTTTTCTTTTCTTCTTCTCTTTCCGTCGAAACTGAAACTATTCACTCAAGTATTTTAAAAGCCAAAGACACATCACCTTCTCTTGTTCATACTTTTTCTCGGGATTTTCCTAAAGCCAAAATCCTAGATCTCATCTCCTGTGATTGCCGAATTACTTCGTGGTGCCTACTTGTGTCGAAATCAAGGGAACTTTAGTGGAGTCAATCGCATAGATCTCTAAGTTATAGAATCGTGTTACTTTCGGGATTTTAAGGTAAGGGATCTATTAGTTTTAACGTGTAATTTGGGATTTATTAAACTTGGCCGATTGTTGAAGGGGCTAAATCTTTGTGTGTTTTTCCGCTTTTGAGCAAGGCTTTACATTGAGGATAATAGATCCGGATAGCAAGGACATCGACTAAGAATATTGGATTTCGCGATATCATGTGTGTAATACTTCCCACCATCTAGATCGATTATTAATGTATGCTCATAAGTTTATATGTTGTGATAAATACCGATATCTCGGTTTAATGTTGGAAACCCGAAAAGGGTGAAGCAAATCACCAGTCGATGAATGTTTGACTTTATATGATAAAAGCATATTGATTTTATGATTCGCATGGGTTGGGTTGATGAAAGGAGGAAGTTATACGTTATATGTGTAGCGGTTTATACCGTGATCCATTATATGTTGTAGCGGCTAATGCCGTGATCTCATTATAAGGGCTTCGGCCATAATATGTTGATGAGCGACATGATGACCGCCATCTTGGCGTGTAGCGGTGTGGGTCGATTGTAGAAATCCCCAATGGTGTGAATGGTGATGCGGGCGTGTAGCGGATGGAAACCTAGGCAAATTGGTTGGGCCTTGCATATTATTTGTTATTTTTTTTATAAATGGAATTATTAATCTGTTTTATGGGCCTAAGGCCAAAATCTAGTGGTGCATGAGGGTTGCACACTGAGTCTCGCGACTCACCCTTTAATTTTAACCATCTCAGGTGACACTTAGGGCATCGGACCGGGCTGGAGAGGAGAGCAAGGTGGCCATGCGACAGAGCTTTGAGAATTCAGCAAAAAAGACTTAGTCTAATTTTTTTTTATTTTCATTTAATTAATGGGTTCAAATTTCATTGTAATAAGGCCATGGGCCACTAGACTACCATTTATGTTTTGGGATTTTGTTGGGCTTGTATTACTGGGTTTTAAGTTTTACGTTTTCAATTAAGTTAAGACCTGCATGAAATTTCGGTTTTTATTTAAAATCTACCAAGATAATTGGTTACTTAATATTTTATACTTTAATGAATTATTAAGCTTTCGAAATAAAGGTGTAAACCTAGTAATTGTTTTCCAAAATGCGACATGTTATGTAAAATCTCTTAAGTGACATACCAGATCCGGTTGTAGCGTTTTGGCCGGGTTTGGGGTGTTACAAAGAGAACTTCAAAGAGTAGTACAACAACTCTTTGTAACTCGAAACACCCAGGACATTGTTGAATTATAGGTTTAAGTTCCTGTTCTAAGGAAATCATATAGTAAACAGATACAAATGAGATTCCATCTTCATAGTCAATCATAATCATGCTAATCAACTAAGAAGAAATATATTCAAGCATCAATTATCAAAAGGCAATCGCCAACAAGTTCAAAATTGACCATCACAATATGTAAAACTTAAAAAAAAAAAAAACCAGCAGCATGAACCCTTAATAAAGATGAGAGGAGGGTTTTGGGGGAGGGGACAAAGCAAACTGAAAATTGAAAAAAGGGAAAGGAAAACAAAGGCAAAAAAGGGTATAGTGATAGAGTAAAATGAGTCATATGCGATGATAAATATATCAACATTTACCCCCACATGGCTCCATGCCATTCCTATTTCGTACTCATGACTATCAGAAAAGTCATGGGGGATAAGAGTCCCCTAGTAAGTCCTTGATTGCCTTACATTAGATCCTTCACAACAAGAAAGTGCGATCACGTTTATACAGTATTGCCTAGAAAACCAGCAATTACAGAATCGTCGATCATCCCTCTCACAGGAGAAGTCCAGGTCATCGTCCATTCACCGCCAAACTCGACCCTATGTTTATGAAAAAGACTCATTGTAGCAACTCGTCCATCACCAAAGAGTCTTTAAGAGGAAGCACCAACATCTAAAGACCCTACTTGCCGGCGACGAGACCCAAAAAGGATCAGGGGACCATTAGCCTCACAGAAGGCGAGGCAAAACTAGAGAAAAGAAATCATGGAGCCCAAACCAGAAAAAGAATGGCTCGAGTTAGGAGAAGAAGCGATGGGCAATAAGGCTACATGCTACATCAATGGCAGCCTAGAAGAGGAGCAACGGTGAACCTCACTTTTAAATCTTCTAGTGAAATTTGCGACCCTTCGATGAAGAGGTTCAGAAATCAAGTGACCAAACGAACAAAGAAGAAGACCCTAACACATCCAAACTTCAAAACTTGCGAGAAACCCACGATTCACTACAAACCAAACTCGAGCGAGAATACAAATATGCAGAAACCCCTAAATCCTAGAGCTTGCAATCAAGAATGTGAGTAGAAATTTACCTTCGATGAATCAGCAGAGAAGATGAGGCAGAGATGATAAACCAGCAGAGAAGATGAGGCAGAGATGATGAACCAACGTTAGGGTGAAGAGATTGAAGAGAGGAGCTGTGGTAAATGTCTTACCCCTTAGAAATCGGTAAGACGTTTTCCGGAAATGATGAAATGATTTACCCGTGTTTTGAAAAATGTTTTCCTTAGGAATTCATTTTCCAACAAAACAAACACCGTAAAATGGGGAAAATGTTTTCCGGAAAATATTTTCCCCCTATCAAATGGACCCTTAGTATATATATATGTGTGTGTGGGGAAAGAAAAAAAAACACAACAACACACCATCCATCTTCTTTCCCATGCACCAACGTGAGAAGAAGAGAGAGAAAGAAAGTTTTGCTTTTTTTACAATTTGATTCTTTCACCAAAAATCCACCATTTTCACTTAGAATTCAAAAGAATTTCCATTGCCATCAAGAGAGAAAGATGACAAGGAGACTATGGGGAGAAAGAATATCAAGTTAGATTCAAAGAAATAGAAGATGGAGGAGAGAGAAAATCAAGTTAAAGATTGAAATCAACAAGACAAGGTAAGAACATCAAGATTTCAATATATTTTTAAGTTTGATATTGTTGAAAAAGCTTGAAAATGATGTTATAGTAGAGTTTTCTTATATATGGTCCTATGTTCTTGTTATGTTAGTGAAGGAAAATAAGAGAAAGTGATGGGAAATATTGTAGAGAAAGTAAATAAAGGTGTTACAAATTTGGAAATCAACACTTTGCACTAAAACAGTTTTAGACAGCAGCAGTAGTCTAACTTTGAAAAATCACCAAAAAGTGTAGAAATCGAATTAGAGGATGAATAAAATATGTAATTAAATATTATTGAGTCTAGTTTCTTATAGAAGAAACGGTGTAAGTAATGGAATTGTAAATCATGAGATATAATAGGTTTTGTGAGACAAGGTCAGAATGATTTCGGATTCCCCTGTTCTGACTTTGGTCAGAATGAGTGTCACATTATTAAAATTTTATATTTTTCAAGTTTAGAAATTAAAATAGACCTAATTGTCAAGTTAAAATGCCAAAGTGGAATAAAAAGAATATATGTATCAAAGTGAATCTAGCTATCAAGTTTAGGGGCCAAAAATTATATTATTCCTTTATTTTCATATATTCTTCTCATGCAAAAACTATGCTTGAAATTATTACATATTCATATTTAGTGTTAATATTTGATGCCCTCGTGGGCGAAGACAATTAGCTTCCCAAAAAAATGATAAATTAGCTTCCCAAAAAAATGATAAATTTGTCGATTAGACCCTTTAAATTTTAGAAAATTTTAAGTTAACATAATAGTAAAATTGTACTTTATTTCTTAATAATTTTATGATTCATCTTTCATCTCTTTAAAATAATTTTCTGACTTTGCTCTTGTAGTAAAAAAAAATAAAAAAAATTCCATAAACAAGGTGTCTTATTTAGAAAAAAAAAACTTAAATTTTATTATTTTATTACATTTTAAACTAGTATGTGTTACCACTATACCTTGCTTATGGTATTTTCAAACTTTACTAAAAATGTATAAAATATTTTTTTTTTAATTTTAAAATATTAACAATTCATATAAATATAAACATTACAATTTACATGCACTATCCATTTTTTACATGTCCTATTAAAATTATCAATTATAATCACTATATAAAATTTAAAAAAATTGGATAGGATATCAATCCGGAGAATGGTATTGAATTGATTGGATAAGAAACTGATTTTTAATATTTTTAACCGAACCGATCAAGCTGGGAACCAATGGTATGACCAGTTTGACCACTCTAGTTCTTAAAATATTAATTTCTTAAAAACAACATAACTCTACTTGTGGAGTTAAAAGTTTTCACCGTTTACAAAAATTTAATATTTTTCATGAGGGTTAATATTTATTACACTAGTAATATATTTGTTTATTCCAAAAATCGTCTTAAAAAAATTGCCACATGTATTTTTTTAATTGTTTTTTAATATTATATTTTTAATTTTTTTTTTAAAATTTTATTATATTTCAGAATATTTTTCAATGCCTAACCCTACTTGTAGGGACCTAACTAGGGGAGTTTGGTAGGACCCTTTACCCCTAAAATTGGAAATTTTTTTATTTAAACTCTTTCATAATTTTAAAATTTTAAATTAATAAAAATAAAATTAAAATGTTAAAATTATATTTTTATTATCGTAAAAATTACAATTTAATTTTACTCCTTAAATTTTTTTCTAACTTCACCCTATTTACTTGCTTGTTTGTGAAGCTTAAAAATTCTAGTAGCAAATATTTTCTTTTTTAAAATATATTTTATTTTATTTTTTGATTTCTGAGTAATTTACGCATATTATTATAGATATTAAAAACAAATAAATGAATAAGCCTTAATTAATTAATTAATTAATTGGGGAAATTAAAAAAAGAAAGGCTGCAGAGAAGAAAGATATATATGGCGAGAAAAAAGGCGCGAAGTGGCCGTCCAAGAAAACACCAGAGAAAAAGAGAGAGAGGGAGAGAAAAAAAAAAGAGAGTCGTTTTTGAGAGATGATGATGATCATCATTTTCTTTTTCCTAACCGAAATCTCCTCTGTTTTAGGGTTAAAAAATACCAAGTTCACATTTCCTTCGAAAAAACAAACGACTGCAAATTTGAAAATTAAGACGACCAAAGGAAAACAGAAGAAAAGAGAAAAGTATAGATTAATCGCGAATTTCGTTATGCTATTTGGATCGATGCGTTAATTGAAATTCATTTGATTTTTTTTTGTAATTATTTCATTCTCCAGATTTTGATCGATTTGCTTTGGATTTGATTTTTTTATTTTTTTAAAACTTTTTTGGTGTGGAGTTGGATTGGGGGGAATAATCGGAGGTGGAATGATTGTAGACGCGATTTCTGGAACGTAATGATCTGGTGTTTACAGCAGCGTAGGATGAGAGGAGGGAGGCGCGATCGTAAATGATTCAAGGATCGGAAAGGAAAACGATGAAATGGGCATCATTGCTTAAGGACATCAAGGAAAAGGTCGGTTTACCTCCTCAATCTTCTACTGCTGCTTCCATTGCTACCACAGTTGCTGCTTCTTCTTCTTCGTCTTCTTCTCCTCCTCCTTCCAATCGTGATGCCAATGCTTTCTCAACTCATTACGACTTCGCTTATTCCTCTTCTTCCAGGTTTGATTTATTATTTTCATCTTTTTGAATAATTTATATTGTTTTTTTTATCTGTTTTCATTTTCATCAGCTAATGATGATTAACTTATGAGGTGAACTGGTAGAATCATAGTGGTTTGCTTTACTTATTTTCATTTTAAAAAAGAAATTCTGTTTGCTTTACTTGCCGTTGACTGCCTTTAACGTTTATCTCCAATTTATTTCGGGCAATTAGAAGTACGATTTCAGTTATGGCGTGTGCTTTATTAATTTATTTAGTTTCTGATAAAGTAAGCCTAGGCTCCGATGAGATTTTCTAGTATTTTGTTGCTTTTTCTACAAGGAAGAAGATTTAAAGATATAAATTTTGTTGGAAGAGTTTTTTTGGTACTGTTAGATGTATTATTATGCATGGAGGAACCTAATTTTAAGGTGCTAATGTGTAGTCTTGTGGTATCTAAGTATTGCTGATTGTAGGCTAGTACTGTATCTGCTAGGGCAACTATTACTCCATTAATAAAGTTGGTGATCGAGCTAACTCATGCAAGTTCTGGTAGCTCTGATTAGCTGCTTCTCCTAAAAGATCAAAAGAGACCGAAAACATATGATGAAGCAGAAAGGAAAAATAGGAAAAAGATGAGCTAGAAATGATCTTATTGAGGTTCTTGGAGCTACATACGATGTGTTCTATTAGAAAAATGAATAGCTAGGTGTATTTTAACTGTGGATTGGACCAAGCTTGTGGCGAAGGTCTTATTAATGTAATGGGAGGAGCTATAGGAATTTAGTTGGCAATTATAGAATATAGGATGAGTGCCTGAATAGGATAAATGCCACCTCTCTATTTACTAGTTGGGGGATTTTCTTTCTCGTCTTTTTTTCTATTCTCGGGAATCTGAAGTTTTGTTGTGCCTTTGCTAAAGGTTCACTTACTCCTGAAGTCCATTCGTAAACTCCATTCCCTGGCATTTTGAGAAGAGTTGACACTTCTGGTGTGGGATTTAAATGATAGGTGATTTTGAAATTAGTCTTAGGTGTGAGCTTGCATTTACATTTTGGAGTAGTGTGGATGTTTGGTTTGTCAATGCATGGATGTTTTATTTACTGAAATTTTAAGTTTAAGTAGTAATAAAACAGAATGTTAATATCATCTATCACAGGGATCAAAGATGTTGGGATGCTCTTTAGTCACAAAAAAGGTCCTGCAATTTGTCCTTTCTCTCTCTCTAAAAAAATTGTTTTGCTTTAGAATCTATTTATAACGGAGCAAGATCCTTTTTTGTGCTACCGCATCCTGTTCTCTTTAAAATTGGGAGTTTAATAGTTTACTGGTAATATGCCTTTTTGTTAGTCCATTATACCAATTTGTAGTGTACGAGATTATGTAAAATATTTGGTGTTCAAGATTTGGTTGAACTTTCAATTGTTGGGCTACTTTTTCTTTTGTTTTTCTAGTTGTGCAACATCTAATCATATAATTATACTTGTAAATTCCCCTCTATCTGATTGTGATTTAAGTGGATACATTTGTTTCTTATGTTTTCTTGTGTCTATTTATTTAATTACATTTTTAAATTAAAAAACTGTGATAATGTGTCTTCTTTGTCGGATTCCACTTCTTTTGCTCTATGGATGCAACATTCCTTCCAAATTGACATTACCTTTTTTCCCCCTTGTTACAGCAGAGACAAACATGAATTGGAATTGGACTTTAATAGATTTTGGGAAGAGTTCTGCTCATCCAATTCTGAAAAGGTTCATTCTCCTTGATATTCTAATTCCTAGCAGTCTTTTATGTACCATTACAAATTCCCTTATGTTTGTATTGTCTTTGCAGGAGAAAGAAATGGCCTTGAGTTTGACTGTAGATGCCTTTTGTAGATTAGTCAAGCTGCACGCTAACGTAGCTCAATTAGTCACCCAGTATGAATGCTCATTGTCCTGTCTATTCTCTTATATTACATGGTTTATTTTGTATAAAGTAGTTGTCAACAATTTTTGCTGTTTTCTGATCATCGAGCAAAACTTTCCCTTTCACATTCACATTGTTAAGCACTGTTGCCACGGTTGCTTTGTTCTCTCCAGTGTTCATCAACTTGTGTGAGTTGTTAAGAAACTCTACTTCAGTACCATTATAACCTTACAAGTTCCATCATAAACTATTTTGATGTGGAGATAGCCGTACTCGACAAAGTTTGGGCATCTAAATTCATGCTCCTGTTATTTATGTTGTACCGCATCTTCTGATATTTGGTCATACTTTTTGATTCGTTCTTGTTGTGACTTGATCTCGTTGCAGTTAGAATAGTTTTGTTTTTCTATTATCTTACTTGATTTATGCTGGCTTTTATTATTAACTAAGATCCATTCTAGGAAATATAGTAGAACATTTGATTATCCAAACTATATAGACGGTGGCCTTTTAGTTGATACAGTTTTCTCCTTCCAAAAACTTACTTCTCATCAACATTTTTGTAATTAAAGTTAGTTCTTTGTAAGTGAAGTTTTCATTTGCTTCAGCTTCAGATCCCATAAAGAAATCATCAATTAATAATTTTCTTTGTATCATTTGAATAATATTAATCAATTTTGCATTTCTACTTAGTAAATAGTTTGATTATTTCTGTATGTGCTGTTTTCCTGGTTAGTTATTAGCCCCGTACTGCACATCTCTAGTAGTATGAATTGATTGTCTGTATTCTTAATTCAAATAGTATTGCAGCTTTCTGACTTTCTCCATCTGTGAGCATGTTGACCGACATTTAGAGGTTTATTTCATTACAGGTTAGTAGAAACACATATCTTCTCCTTCGTTGTGGGAAGAGCGTTTGTAACGAATGTTGAAAAGTTAAAACTTAGCAGCAAAATAAGATCTTTGGATGTATCAAAAGTAATACAGTTTTTCTCTGAAGTCACCAAGGTTTGGCTCTGGGATCTAAGTGCTTTATATCTCAATGTATATTATCCATATTGTTTTCCGGGTTTCTCTTTTGGAATTAGCTCTTGTACGCTGATCTGCAGGGTGGCATCAGTACCGGATCAAATTTGTTGACCGCTGTTGAAGTCCTTGTGTCTGGGGTATATTTCATTCATCTTTAATAACATAATATGATACTGTAGTTGGAACCTTGTCATTAAATTTATTGCTTGTGAGAAGCTTATGTCATTTCCACCTGAAGATAGATAGTCCAACCTCTAATGATTATTGAATTATGTTGTAAAATAGCTAACCTATACACTTTGATCTTTTGAAGTAATGTGATTGATTTGGACGAGTGTTTGTTATAATTTTGCACCACACTCGATATCCCAAATTCTTTTCTTTTTTATATTTAAACTGTTAATTGTTGTTATCATTTCTGTTGTTTGCAGCCTTTTGATAAACAAGCTCTCCTTGATTCTGGGATATTTTGCTGTCTCGTTCAAATTCTGAATGCACTTTTGAGTCTTGATGAGGCTAATCAGAAGCCAAAAATTACTGATTCTGAGGAATCATTGCCAGCTGAAAAGGATTCAATTGCTGATGGACAAGCCTGCCGACTTGAGGTGGTTTTTGTATGAATATCTACGGCACTATCTGTTCACAAGTTGAATATTTTGAACAGAGGTGACTTGGATAATGTCTTTTGGATTGACTGTAAACTTATTGCTATTCATTCAGGTAGAAGGAAGCATTGTGCATATTATGAAAGCATTAGCTGGTCATCCTTCAGCAGCACAGAGTTTAATTGAGGACGATTCTCTGATGTTGCTGTTTCAGACTGTTGCCAATGGATCTTTAACTGCTTTCTCAAGGTATAAGGAGGGTTTTGTTTCAGTGCACGTCATACAACTTCATAGACATGCTATGCAGGTAAGCTGATGTGTTTTAATATAAATGTTCATAACCATAAAGAGGTCCATACGAGCTTCATTTGCCAAATTTTAACTGTTATAATTTGCTTGTCCCATCAGATCCTTGGACTGCTTTTGGTCAATGATAATGGAGGCACGGCCCAATACATACACAAACATCAACTGGTATGCCTTTGTGGAAAATTTTAAAAGCTTATCTGAAGAACATAGGTTGCTTGCTGCATGCTGTGTCTTTTCTTTCTTCTTCTTTAACTATAGTCTCCTCTGCTTTAGAGAATCTTTAGTCATTGGATCACGTTCTTGTCTGTACATTTAAGGCTTGTTTACAGTTGATTATGGGTGAAACAGTGAAGAATTATACAGGCAGCAAGATATGAACTATTCACCAACTTGGGTATTTACTAGAGCAATTTAGGCAAAAAATTGGAAAGCAGTGAATTCCATGATTTAAGTGAGGGTGGAATCTCTGTATTGACTAAGAGTGGAATCGTTGAGGCGACTTATTTTGGGAGTTACTGCAGGATGCTTCCTTAAGTCTCTTTGTCTGGGCATCAACTAAAGTGCAGTGGCAATGGTCAACTCATTTAACAGGCTTCTTCACTGTTTTAGAGTTTTAAGTTTTTTTGTTAGTTGGAATAACTGTTTCTAAGACATTGATTTATCAGACAGAAAGATCTTGGTAAGCAAAGAACAATGTTGATTTGTGTCTAGTCACATTATCTTTGATGTTAGTCCATCTAAAGACAAAAACTTAAGGAAGCCAGAAGGATTTAAACCTTCACTACCTGTTTGAATTTATCTTTTTTCGTAAGATCATACAGTTAGAGTGCTATTTCTTCCTCTCTCTGTTTCGCTTTCTGCATTATGTGGATTCCTTTTTTATGACCATAGACAGAAACAGTTCACATTCATCTCACCTGGGTTAGGGCCACCGCAATAACATAGTCTTAGGATTTTAGACACTAGCGAAGGCATGTCTTTGGAAGCCTTATTTTTACCTTTGATTTGTGATGACATCTCTTATTCTCACAATGCAACCAAGTTTAACTGTTAACTTTGTTTTATCTTGTTCTGTTTCTTTCAGCAATCTTCTTATTTATATTTTTCTCAGCTATGTATTTGTTCTATTACTTGTTTCCTTGTCATTATTAAATATGTCCTATATACGCTACACATCCTTTTGTGCAGATAAGGGTTCTTCTAATTGCTGTCAAAGATTTTAATCCAGATTGTGGGGACCCTGCCTACACTGTTGGCATTGTGGACTTGTTACTTGAATGTGTGGAGTTGTCATATAGACCAGGTAATTGGTTCGTGATTTTCCCTAGTTGATTTCTTTAAGAAGAGTATGATTACAGATTTTGTTTATGTATCATAAAGTTCTTTCGTCTTGGCTCCTCTGTTTAATGATTCTTATTCGAGATTTTACTTTGTCATGAGTTATTGTTGATATCATGCAACTTTGATTTGTAGAGGCTGGTGATCTCAGTCTTAGGGAAGATATACATAATGCCCATGGTTATCACTTCCTTGTTCAGTTTGCTCTAGTTCTTTCCTCCATCCCACAGAATCAAGGCATTGAATCTATTTATTTGAAGCACCAGGCTGACAAAGATAGTGGTTCAAATAGTGCTCAAGTTTTTGAGGACACAGCAGAAAAGGATTCCATAGGAAAGGAGGACTCTTCTTCTGAAAATGTCTCACCCACTTTGAGTAGGCTGCTTGATATTCTTGTTAACCTAGCTCAAACAGGTCCTCCTGATGAAAAAAAATCCAAATACTCTCACACCAAGGCCGGTGGCCATGGCAGAACCCGAACTTTATCTACAGACAGTCTTGGTGATGAAATTTGGGAACAGGGAAATACTAAAGTTAAAGACCTTGAAGCTGTCCAGATGTTGCAAGATATTTTTCTCAAGGCAGAGAGCAGGGATCTGCAGGCAGAAGTATTAAACAGAATGTTTAAAATATTTTCAAGTCATCTTGAAAACTATAAGTTGTGTCAGCAAGTGAGGACTGTTCCTCTCTTGATCTTAAACATGGCTGGATTTCCTTCATCATTGCAAGAGAGAATCTTGAAAATTCTTGAATATGCTGTGACTGTAGTGAATTGTGTTCCTGAACAGGAACTGCTGTCTCTATGTTGCTTATTACAGCAACCAATTACATCAGAGTTAAAGCTCACCATCCTTTCTTTTTTTGTAAAGCTGCTCTCCTTTGACCAACTATACAAGAAAGTCCTTAGAGAAGTAGGTGTGCTGGAAGTCTTGTTGGATGGTTTGAAGCAACATAAGTTTCTTTTAGGACAAAACCAACATGATGGTAATGCCTATCAGTTGGAGGAAAAATCCAGCTCTAGCAGCTTGAAGAAGCACTTCGACAGTGAGGGTCTTATTGTTACTTCGCCCAAGTTTGTGGAATCTGGTTCAGGGAAGTTTCCTATTTTTGAAGCTGAGGATACAATCGCAATTGCATGGGACTGTATGGTTTCCTTAGTGAAGGATGCTGAAGCTAGCCAAGCTTCATTCCGATCTGCCAATGGTCTGACCACTGTTCTCCCCTTCCTGGTGTCCAATGTTCATCGTGCTGGGGTCCTCCGGACATTGTCATGTTTGATCACTGAAGATAATGTGCAGGTTTGTTAAGATGCATGTTTTTCTGTTTGATAAATCTAAATTTTGATAGATTTTACATGCAAGAATGTTGTTTCTCCCCTGTTTGCCTTTTTCTCCCCTACCATTATGAGAATTCGTGATCTTCACTTCCAATGGTGTAATGCTAAATGTCCTTGTTCCCTTGCATGCTTTTGTGCATGAGTGAACTGCCTGTACAGCTGTTAACACCAATTGGATACTTCCTTTCCAGGGTCATCCTGAAGAATTAGGAGCCATTATTGAAGTTCTAAAGAGTGGAATGGTTACAAGTTTTTCAGGACATCAATACAAGCTTCAAAGTGATGCGAAATGTGATACAATGGGAGCGTTGTGGCGCATTCTAGGAGTAAATAGTAAAGCTCAGAGAGTCTTTGGTGAAGCCAGTGGGTTTTCTCTTCTGCTGACCACCCTCCACAGTTTTCAGGGTCATGAAGGACGCTCAGAAGAATCTTCTTTGTTAGATCACATCAAAGTGTTCAAATATTTATTGCGCCTTATGACAGCTGCAGTGTGTGGTAATGCCATTAATAGAACAAAGTTGCATGCTATCATATCATCACAAACCTTTAATGATCTTCTCTCCGAGTCTCAGTTGCTGTGTGTGGATTATGAGAAGCAAGTGATTCAGCTTTTGTTGGAACTTGCTCTTGAAATTCTCCTTCCACCTTTTGTAACACCGGAGAGTGCCACATCAGCAGATATGGCTGAAAATAAGTTCACTAGTTTTTTGGTTAATCCTGATAAGGAACGAGTACACAATGCTGGTGCCATTAGAGCTCTGATCCGTTCATTGTTGCTTTTTACTCCTAAGGTGCAGTTAGAAGTGCTGAATCTTATTGAGAAGCTTGCTCGTTCTGGCCCCTTCAATCTGGAAAATCTCACCTCTGTAGGTGAGATAGAATCTTCTATTGCCTTTATAGTCTTGATTACTAGACATTAGCTTCTTACTATTTGCTTTTCCAATGTATTTAGGTTCTGTGGAACTTTTACTGGAGACAATTCACCCCTTCCTTTCAGGCTCCTCACTCTTACTGTCTTGTGCTTTGAAGATAGTTGAGGTTCTAGGGGCATATAGGTAGGCTTTGTGTTCATGTCTAGGAATCATTATATTTACTCAAATTATTTGATTTTTCTGTCTTCTGTTATTTCTCAAATGAGGCTTGTTTTTCTGGTAATAGATTGTCTGCATCAGAACTCCGAACACTTTTAAGATATATTCTACAAACGAGGCTGATGAAATCCGGTCATACAGTTGTTGATTCGATGGATAGGTTAATTCTCATGGAAGATATGGTTTTGGAAAATGTTTCTTTGGCTCCATTTGTTGAAATGGAGATGAGCAAGGTTGGGCATGGTTCGTTTCAGGTGTCTCTGGGAGAAAGATCTTGGCCGCCTGCTGCTGGTTATTCGTTTGTCTGTTGGTTTCAGTTTAAAAACTTCTTTAAAACACAAGCAAAAGAAACTGAGCCTGCCAAATCAGGTCTTCCCAAGAAGAAAACTGGCTTAAATGGGCAGCATCATGATCAGCATGTTCTCTGGATATTTTCTGTTGATGCAGTTGATGATGACAGCACTTTCTATGCTGAACTTTATCTTCAAGAGGATGGTGTTCTTACCCTTGCGACTAGCAACTCTTGCTCCTTATCATTTTCCGGATTAGAACTGGAGGAAGGCCAGTGGCATCATCTTGCTATTGTTCATAGCAAACCAAATGCTCTTGCTGGATTATTCCAAGCTAGTGTTGCTTATGTTTATCTTGATGGGAAGCTAATGCAAACGGGAAAATTGGGATATTCACCCTCTCCCATGGGAAAACCTTTGCAGGTAAATATTGGGACTCCAGTTACGTCTGCAAGGGTTAGAGACTTGACATGGAGACTCCGCTCTTGCTATCTTTTTGAGGAAGTGCTCACGCCAGGTTGTATATGTTTCATGTATATCCTTGGTAGGGGGTATAGAGGGCTTTTCCAAGATGCAGATCTTCTTCGTTTTGTCCCCTACCAGGCTTGTGGGGGTGGTAGCATGGCTATCTTAGACTCCTTAGATGCTGACTTGTCTGTACCTCCTGGAACACAGAAGCTTGACAGTGCAAGTAAGCAGGGAGACCCTAAGGCAGATGGAAGTGGAATTGTTTGGGATTTGGATAGATTAGGAAACCTTTCATTCCAGATCTCAGGTAAAAAGCTCATATTTGCATTTGATGGAACTTGTACGGAGGCTGTTCGAGCATCTGGGTCATCTTACATGCTCAATCTGGTTGATCCCCTGTCAGCTGCTGCTTCTCCCATTGGAGGTGAGTGCCAATTTCTCACTTTACATGTAATCGTAGTGAAAATTAGTTATCTTAATTACTCTTTTTTGCTGTCTATGCAGGTATACCACGGTTTGGACGACTTCATGGGGATATCTATATCTGTAGGCAATTTGTTATCGGTGATACTATCCGCTCTGTTGGTGGGATGTCTGTCATTTTGGCCCTTGTTGAGGCAGCTGAGACTAGGGATATGCTCCATATGGCCTTGTCCCTTCTTTCTTGTGCACTTCATCACAACCCTCAAAACATAAAAGACATGCAAACATACAGAGGATACCATTTGCTAGCTCTATTTCTGCGTCAAAGGATGTCATTATTTGATATGCAGTGTCTTGATATATTTTTACAGATAGCTGCATGTGAAGCTTCATTTTCCGAACCAAGTAAATTGGAATGTATTCAAACTTTTGCATTACCTACTGACACAATTCATGAAACTAGCTTTGAGGATCTTAATCTCTCAAAGTTCCGTGATAAAACATCTTCAGGTGGAAATCAATTTGACATGGATGATTTTTCTTCCCTGAAGGATTCGTTCTGTCATACTTCAGAGCTAGAAAATGCTGATCTGCCAGCTGAAACTTCAAACTGCATTGTCTTGTCAAATGCAAATATGGTAGAACATGTTTTGCTGGACTGGACACTGTGGGTAACTTCCCCAGTTCCCATTCAAATTGCACTGTTAAATTTTCTAGAGCAACTTGTGTCTGTTCATTGGTATAGGAATCACAACCTTACAGTTCTTCGTCAAATCAACCTTGTTCAACATTTATTGGTGACTTTGCAGCGCGGTGATGTTGAAGTTCCTGTTTTGGAAAAATTAGTTGCAGTCCTTGGGGTTATATTGGAAGATGGGTTCCTGGCATCTGAACTTGAAAACGTGATTAGGTTTGTTATTATGTCATTTGATCCACCTGAGATGAAACCACATCATCAAATAATGCGTGAGCCCATGGGAAAGCACGTTATAGTTAGGAATTTGCTTCTGGAGATGCTTGTGGATCTTCAAGTTACCATCAAATCAGAAGAAATGCTTGAACAGTGGCATAGAATTGTTTCTTCTAAATTATTGACTTATCTTCTTGATGATGCTGTTCATCCTACTAGTATGAGATGGATCATGACTCTCCTTGGTGTACGTCTGGCTTCTTCTCCCACTTTTGCTCTTAAATTTCGCACTAGTGGAGGTTATCAAGGCCTTATGCGTGTGCTTACTAGTTTTTATGATTCTCCTGATATATATTATATCTTATTCTGCCTCATATTTGGGAAGCCAGTTTATCCAAGATTGCCAGAAGTTCGTATGCTGGACTTCCATGCACTCATGCCGAGTGATGGGGGTCATGTGGAGTTGAAATTTATAGAACTATTGGAATCTATAATTGCTATGGCAAAATCCACCTTTGATAGGCTGAGCATGCAGTCAATAATTGCTTGCCAAACAGGAAATTTTTTCCAACTTGCGGCAGAACTGGAGGAAAATGCAGACATGACTGCGGAGCTTCAGGGTGAAGCTCTCATGCACAAGACATATGCTGCACGCCTAATGGGTGGGGATGCATCTGCTCCTGCTGCTACAACTGCAGTTCTGAGATTCATGGTTGATTTGGCAAAGATGTGTCCTGCTTTTTCAGCTGTTTGCAGACGGACAGAATTTCTAGAATGTTGTGTTGACCTCTATTTTTCTTGTGTTAGGTTTGTCTTGAGATACATTCTCATTATATGCTTCTAATTTTCTACAATTTTATTCGCATTAGGTGTATATCTCATTATAATGCTATATGTTCTCTAATATGACTTATAAATAATATTGTTCTGTTTGTATTTTGGCTTGCAGGTCTGGTCACACAGTGAAGATGGCAAGAGAGCGTTCAAAAGAGACAGAAGAGAAGAATTTGAATGGTTATGATGATGCTAGTTCACAAAATGCGCCCTCTAGATTCCCAGTGGAGCAGGAACAGTCTGACAAAACTTCTATTAGTGCTGGAAGCTTCCCTCAAGCTTCAACTTCTAAAGATATGCTTGTCTCTTCAAATTCCAGTGCTGAAGATAAAGAAGAGATGAAACCTAATACATCCCAAGAGGAATCGAAGAAATCATTGCTGGAAGATGTCCAAGTTACTCAGAGCAAAGATGGTGATAGTGTCAATCAGGTTACTGCCTCAAGCACAAATGAGTTCACCTGCCATAATACCGACAATCTGGCTATTCAACCACCAGATTCACAGAGTTCTGTAGCTCTTGCTAGTCCAGATTCATGTATTTGCTCTGAGAAATTAAATTCCAAAAGCCCCCTCGCTCCTCCATCTCCCATTATTGCTCTGACTTCGTGGTTAAGTTCAACTTCAAACCATAATGAATCCAAAAATCCCATGGAGCCTTCTACGTCTATAGGTGTTGATCAATCCTCTGACTTGAAGTCTGGTTCTCCAGGATCAACAACTACAAATACTGCCTTTCCAGTTATTCCAAAGCTTCTTCTGGAAATGGATGATTCTGGCTATGGTGGTGGCCCTTGTTCAGCTGGGGCAGCTGCTATGTTGGATTTTATAGCTGAAGTACTGGCTAACCTTTTAACAGAGCAAATAAAAGCAGCACAATTTGTGGAGAGCATCTTGGAAATGGTTCCACTATATGTTGAAGCTGAATCTATGATGGTTTTTCAAGGTTTATTTCTAAGCAGACTAATGAACTTCATTGAAAGGCGTCTCTTGCATGACGATGAAGAAGAAGAGAAAAAGTTAGATAAGACCAAATGGTCCTCAAACTTAGATGCATTATGCTGGATGATTGTTGATCGTGTTTACATGGGCGCTTTCCCTCAACCTGCTGGTGTATTGAAAACTCTAGAATTCTTGTTATCAATGTTGCAATTAGCAAACAAAGATGGTCGAATTGAAGACGCAGCTCCTACTGGAAAGGGTCTTTTGTCTATTACAAGAGGTAGCAGACAACTTGAGGCTTACGTACATTCAGTTCTTAAGAATACAAATAGGATGATACTGTACTGCTTCCTACCATCATTCCTGATTAGCATAGGGGAAGAAGATCTCGTTTCCTCCTTCGGTCTACTAACAGAACCTACGCAAAGATCACTCACAAACTCTTCACAAGATGATCCAGGAATTGATATCAGCAAAGTTTTGCAGTTGTTAGTTGCTCACCGACAAATAATATTCTGTCCAACCAATCTTGATATTGATCTAAATTGCTGTCTTTGTGTAAATTTAATTTATCTTATTCGTGACCAAAGGCGAAATGTACAGAACCTGGCAATTGATGTTGTCAAGTATTTACTGGTTCATCGAAAATCTTCTCTGGAAGACCTGCTTGTCTCTAAACCTAACAAAGGACAGCGCCTAGATGTACTGCATGGTGGTTTTGACAAATTGTTGACTGGAAACTTATCTTCTTTCTTTGACTGGCTTCGGACATCTGAAGAGATGATAAATAAAGTACTGGAGCAATGTGCAGCCATAATGTGGGAGCAGTATGTTTCTGGCTCAGCAAAATTTCCTGGAGTAAGAATCAAAGGCATGGAGGGCCGTCGTAAGAGGGAAATGGGAAGAAGATCACGAGATACTTCAAAGTTTGAACAAAAACACTGGGAGCAAGCGACTGAAAGGAGATATGCAGTGGAGGGGCTTCGTGATACAATGTCTACCGAGTTGAGAGTTGTCCGTCAGGATAAGTATGGGTGGGTTCTCCATGCTGAAAGCGAATGGCAAACCCATCTCCAACAACTTGTACATGAACGAGGAATATTCCCAATCCGAAAACCCTCTGCTTCTAAAGATCCCGAATGGCAACTTTGCCCCATTGAGGGTCCATACAGGATGCGCAAAAAGCTTGAGTGCTGTAAATTAAGAATTAACAGTATCCAAAATGTTCTTGATGGGCAGTTGGAATTAAGTGAGACGGAGCTTTCCAAGGTAAAAAATGAGGATGGTCCAGATGTTTCTGATTCTGGTTCCAAAGCTATTTTCAATCTTTTGAATGAAATTGAACTATATGATGAATCATTGTATAAAGGATCAGATGACGTGAAGGATGTAACTTCTGTTAAAAATGGCTGGAATGATGACAAAGCTAGCAGTGTAACTGAAGCTAGTCTTCACTCAGCCCTTGAGTATGGTGCAAAATCTAGTGCAGTTTCTGTTCCTATGTCGGAAAGCATACCAGGAAGATCTGAAGCTGAATTTCCTGGGCTGTCACCTTCTGTTAGGATTGATGAAATCAAAGTTACTGAGGATAAATTAGATAAGGCGCTGCAAAATGATAGTGAATATTTAATCAGACCTTATTTAGAACAACAGGAAAAAATTCGATTCAGATATAACTGTGAGCGAGTAGTTGGTCTGGACAAACATGATGGTATATTTCTGATAGGGGAACTTTGTTTATATGTAATAGAGAACTTTTACATTGATGATACTGGCTGCATATGTGAGAAGGAATGTGAAGATGAGCTCTCTGTTATTGATCAGGCATTGGGTGTTAAGAAGGATGTTACTGGCTGTATGGATTGCCTATCAAAAGCAACTTCATCCTGGGGCACACCACCAAAGGCATTGATAGGGGGAAGAGCCTGGGCCTACAATGGTGGTGCATGGGGAAAGGAGAAAGTGGTTGCCAGTGGTAATTTACCTCACCCTTGGCGTATGTGGAAGCTTGATAGCATTCATGAGATTTTAAAGCGTGATTACCAGCTACGTCCTGTTGCTGTTGAGTTGTTTAGCATGGACGGATATAATGATCTCCTGGTGTTTCACAAAAGAGAAAGAGATGAAGTATACAAAAATCTGGTTGCCGTGAATCTGCCAAGGAACAGCATGTATGTAATCTAGCACTCATCTACTTTTAGTTCTGTTTTTAAGGTAGCTTTATGGTGTGGTATTAGCTACTTCTTGAAAATGAAGGGCGATATAAAGGTACAGAAAAGACCGTATCCACTAGCCTTTCTGTTTATCCCAAGCATCTATCTTTGCCAATGACAACTGTGCATTGCTGTGATTATGCTTCATTATTTTAAGTGCTTGTCTTTCTTCCTTTATCTTCTGAATCTTGAAAAAGATTGTTTACTTTGTAGTTCTTTTCCTTGCATCAGGTTGGACACAACAATTTCAGGATCAACAAAACAGGAAATCAATGAGGGTGGTCGTCTCTTTAAAATAACAGCTAAATCTTTCTCAAAGAGATGGCAAAGTGGAGAAATCAGCAATTTCCAGTACCTCATGCATCTCAATACCTTGGCAGGACGTGGATATAGTGATCTTACTCAATACCCAGTCTTCCCATGGGTTCTTGCAAATTATGAGAGTGAAAATCTGGACTTGTCAGATCCCAAAACCTTCCGCAAACTTGAAAAACCAATGGGCTGTCAGACACCAGAAGGGGAACAGGAATTTAAGACCAGGTCAATCCCAATATTTATTCAAGATCATACTATTATATGAATGATCATATTGATGCATTTGTGCTACTTTCTTTAACATGGTCTTTAAAATGCATGTATTAGGTTGTGTATCTATGCTATGCTTTACCATTGCCATTCTCTTTTATTTTTCAGATATGAGAGCTGGGATGACCCAGAGGTCCCAAAATTTCATTATGGTTCTCACTATTCTAGTGCTGGCATTGTTCTTTTTTATCTCCTTCGCTTGCCACCATTCAGTGCGGAAAACCAGAAGCTACAGGGTGGCCAGTTCGATCATGCTGATCGTCTTTTCAGTAGCATAAGAGACACTTGGTTGAGTGCTGCTGGGAAGGGTAACACATCAGATGTGAAAGAACTGATCCCAGAATTCTTCTACATGCCTGAGTTTTTGGAAAATCGCTTCAGTCTTGACTTGGGTGAGAAACAGTCAGGGGAAAAGGTCTGTCTTGGTTAAATTTTTTTAAGTTGTATAGTATGATCTATAAATTCTTCTTTGTAATTTGCCAAATTTTGTGGTTCGTTAAGACTTACAAACTTCTCATTTTCTCTTGTTTCATATTTCCCTAGGTTGGTGACGTTCACCTTCCTCCTTGGGCTAAAGGAAGTGCTAGGGAGTTCATTCGGATGCATAGAGAGGCCTTAGAATCCGATTTTGTTTCGGAAAATCTTCACCATTGGATAGACCTCATTTTTGGATATAAACAAAGGGGGAAGGTAGGTACTGGCATTCTCTTGAAGCACATTTTCAACACTCAAACACACATTACTTGAGAAAGATGTTGAAAATTATTAAGTTTTCCGTATATTGTTGTTATGATTGACAGGCTGCTGAAAAAGCTGCTAATGTTTTCTACCACTACACATATGAAGGGAGTGTGGATATAGATGCAGTTACAGATCCTTCAATGAAAGCTTCCATTCTAGCTCAGATCAATCATTTTGGACAGACACCTAAGCAACTATTCCTGAAACCGCACGTGAAAAGGCGGTCTGATAGAAAGCTTCCTCCTCATCCTCTGAAGAATTCAACTCTTCTTGTTCCACACGAAATACGGAAAAGCTCTTATTCCATTACTCAGATCGTCACTTTCCAAGAGAAAATTCTTATTGGCAAGGCAAACACTAAGCTTAAACCTCGAATGTATGCCAAATATGTCGCATGGGGTTTCCCTGATCTCAGCTTGAGATTTTTGAGTTTTGACCAAGATCGACTCCTTTCAACACATGAGAATCTTCATTTAGGAAACCAAACTCAGTGTGCTGGTTTTAGCCATGATGGTCACATTTTGGTCACTGGCGCTGAGGATGGTCTAGTTTATGTTTGGAAAATCAGCGAGGAGCATCCGCGTGCCTCCAGTCGTTTGATGTTAGAGAAAGTGCTTTGTGCTCACAGATCCAAAATCACATGTCTTCATGTCAATCAGCCTTATATGTTGATCGTGAGCGGATCAGATGACTGCACTGTTATCATATGGGACCTCAGCTCCTTAAGATTCGTTAGGCAACTTCCCGAATTCCCAACATCAGTTTCTGCTGTCTATGTGAATGATTTAACTGGTGAAATTATGACTGCTGCTGGAACTCTATTTGCTGTTTGGAGCATCAATGGATGCTGTCTAGCAGTAATTAGCACATCCCAGGTGCCATCTGATTATATAATCTCTGTGACAAGTTCAACCTTCTCTGATTGGCTGGACACAAACTGGTATGTAACAGGTCACCACGATGGGGCTGTTAAGGTCTGGCATATGGTTCACTGTACTGACATAGAGACGATAAGTAATTCGACTAGCGTTGGAACCACAGGAGGGTTGCCTTTGGACAAGTCACCAGAATACAGATTGCTCCTCCACAAGGTATTGACGTTTCATAAGCACCCTGTTACTTCCCTTTTCTTAACTACTGATTTGAAGCAGTTGCTGAGTGGTGATTCTGGCGGCCATTTGCTGTCGTGGACGTTACCGCCCTGAAAGATCTTGCAAATCAGGTGTGCTAATTTAAAATAATAATAATAATAATAATAATAATAATAAACTATTGAATGATTTTGGTAAAGTACTATGGTGGCTCCTATACTAAAAATCAGATTGCATTTTGCCACCTCTTCTAAAAAATGGGCAAATTAGTCATTGTACATTAAATTAAAGAGCAAATTGATCATTTCTATTAAAAACTCTAGCCATTTATAAAAACTGGCATGGCTAACAAATTAACTCGACGACCACGTGTACCTCATATTGACGTATATGGACTAGTTTTTAATAATAGAAATAGATGAAAATTTTAATAAAAGGAACAATTTGCTTTTTTATCTAATGTAGAGGGCCCATTTATTGAGTAGAAGAAACAAAATGTAATTCAACTCTTACCGATTATATAAAGACCTCCATGATATTTTTACCGATGATTTTCATCTACAGTATCAGTTCCTGATTTTATGTTTGTGTTGAAAACACCTTATCTTTTAACAGATTCCGATTTCTTGTAACAGAAATACAGATTCTCTCTTCATGATAGCATGAAAAGCCAAAAAGCAAAGACAACAAAAGCAGCTTGGATAGACTTTATAGAGATTATGAAGGTAAAACCTCTTGAAACCTTCCCATATTTGCAAGCATTGAGGCTTTTTTTATTACAATGCATTTGCATGGTGGCTTCAACTCTCTCCATTTTGAACGTGGGAATGACAGGCTATACGCTTTTCTCGTATGTTTTTTTTAAAAGTGGAGGATATATGGCTTTTGAAAAACATAGCCTCTACTGGGTTTGGCATGTACATAGAGATGGATTTTGCTAACTGTTTGTAATCAAGTTGTATAGCTGAGAAAGAAAAAGTGCATCGCACCCAAAATCAATTTTGCTAATGAGTGTTCTAATAGCTTTTTTTTTTAAAGTTAACTAATTAGGTTTATAATAATACCACTAAATTAAATGAAACTTTTTTATAACTATTCAACATGTATAACATTTCAGTAAAAGTTTAACTGCCTAACTATTTGATTGGTTTCTCAATTATGGAAACTAGATTAAATTAATCTCTCTACTATTAAATGAATCAGCTTAGTTTTTGTAAAAAAAATTCATTTATTTCCCAAAATTATTATTTTGAAAAATTTTATGCTTTTGTAAATGAGATATTTTATTGAATTTTGAACTACAAATTAAAAACATCATATCATTTTTTAATAACTCTATTATAATTTGGCTTTATTTGTTTAATGATTCATAGATTAAATTGATCCATTTAATAGTAGAGAGTCTAATTTGATCCAACCTGCATGTTCTTCACTAAAATTTAACAGTATTAAAAACCTAAATTTCTAGAGCTAATTTCTCATGGCATATGCTATTGCAAAATACAGTATAATTATCTCTAGCCCAAAATGTTCTAAATTTTTTTACAAAAATCATGGGACTTTAGTTTTATAAAATAAAAATTCATGTTAAATACAGTATAATTTTTTCGACGTACGGAGCATTATTTTGTAAGAAAATAAAAACTAGAGCGCAAAAGACATCCATAACAACGGTCACTAATATGCCTGCAAAGCTCAAGTGCTTAGAAAAGTATTATGTTTTTATGAAAAGCATGCAGTTTGAACCTACTGCCGAAATTTGTTGTGCACTACTCGGGTCATAATATGGAAGAAAATGAGAAAGTTAAGATGCTATATGCCTATATGGGCACAGTCAAAGGTTAGCCATTGCTTATATTCTGCTGAAAGAACCTATCTTTCGAATACAATTCACCTTTTTGAAAATTGGGATTTTATTCCTGTGCCATTTCTTACTTCTGTTGAATGTTGTATCCAAAATTCTTTAAAGGGTCTCTTTTATTGTATGACAAAAAAGTTAACACATTGTGTATGCATTTCTAAAATAAGATGTTTCTAAATTCTACCCAGAAATTCAAAGCCAATGTTCAAGTTAAAAAACCTCTACAAATTGTCAACAAACAAAATTTAACATACCTTAGCCTGGTGTTTTGCTTATTACAACACCCAATTGTCCACTTTAGAATTGCCACTGCTTAAAAAAAAAACCCGACTAAAACTCCGAACCCATGTGACGGTTCATATTTGAAGTTGAGAACTGGAGCCCAAATACTGACTAGCTCTGGAATTAGTCACCTTTGGTTTGGACCCTCCCAAATAATCCGACCCGATAAAATAGACCCATTTGCTTTACTCCGGCAATGATGCTACGTGTACCATCCTCTCAACCCGTTTATTCATTATCTCCTTCTCCCCCACTGCGATTCTCGCATTCAAAAACGGCGTCGTACACTTTTCCTTGGCGAAGCCGACGCATTTTTCCTTAGCCGCAACCAAACAAGCTCCCATTTCGATATCTTCGCACCGCTCTCTTTCCGTTAAGTCCATTGATTTCCAACCAATCAGGGACTGCCACCAAGCGGGTTTGCACTTGTTGGAAGCAGTGATGGCGCACCCAATTCGTGCGCCTTCCTCGCATTGAAATATGATTTTTGATTCGCAGGATTTGTAAGCGGCGGCCCAAGAAGGAAGGTCTTTGAAGGCAAGGATGTATGGACCGAATGATGGGTCGTCCGAAGCTCCAGCCGGGATTGGACCACGGATTAATGGGAGAGGGCGCTCGAATTTTATGGTCATCGAAGAAGCGGAATATTCCTCCAAGTTTTGGGGTAATGAAGGGTCCATACCTTTAAAAGACCGACTGAAAAAAAACTCAAGTAAAAATTGAAGGTCCTAGGGTGATACCAAAATATTGAACGGAAAAAAAAAAACCAAAATTGTAAAGTCAAATCTTTTCAAGTTCATCCGAGCTAGAGGTGCTCATGTGGGCCGAGCTAGGTCGGGCTCAACTGAAATTCAAACTCATTTACTAGGCTCGGGCCTAACCCGAAAAATGGGCCTAAAATTTTACCCAAGTTTGACCCGGATAAAAATGTTAAAACCCAAGCCTGACCCAGCCCGCTTGTATTAATTTTTTATATAATTTTTAAATATATATAATACATCAAAAATACCAAAAATATCAAAATAAATATTTCTCTACAAATTGAAAATAAATTTTAAAAGATATATAGACTTAAATAACACTAAGATAAATACAATTTAACAAGTAAATGCCTCTAAAATAATAACAAAATTAACAAATGCCTTTAAAATAATAACAAAATAAACAATAAAATAAATTTTATACAATATTCAAACAATAATAATAAAATAGTAGCAATATAATAATAAAATAGTAGCAAAATAGGGAGAAAATAATAAGAAAATAACATTAAAAAAAAAGAGCAATTTTTTTTTGTCTTTTAGTGAATTCGGGCCGGGCCGAGCCCGGGCAAAAAATACCTTATCCTAGGCTCGAACTGTTTTTTAAACAGGCCTTTTTTTTTGTTCAAGCCCATTTTTTAGGCCTATATTTTTTTCCAAACCCTCCCACATTTCATGCGGGCCTTTAAGCTGGGCCGAGTGATCCGACCCATAATCAGGTCTAATCCTAGCCGGATAGGAATAAACTCAAGCTTAAACTTAACTCTTTCTTAAAATATAATCCAGCTACTTGAGCTGATTTAAACTTTGATAAAATAGTCAAGTTACACCACAATGTTAGTTCATAAAATGGTCTAATAAATTAATACATAACAAAAACAAAAACAAAAGTTCACCTTTCGATGCATGTGGCACATAAAACTCTACTTCGTCCTTACATATCAAACATACAAGCTTCTTCAAGAACAATTCTTTCAGCAAATTTTGTGAATAAAATTCCCTATAGAAGAGCCCTAAAATTTAAAGATGTCTAAACTCCAGATTCACTTACATACACCCTTTCAAGCTACAAGCGATGCATATCCTCTAAAATGCACCAATGCTACGAATATGATATGCATTCGCCATCAGATTTATTACTAAAAAAGTCTAAATTACAACTAAATAATGTAGCGTTTAACAATTTAGTTAACGATCGCAACAAACCTATCAGAATCAAAAAACCCTAAATCCTAATTTTCACACTCAAAAACTCTTGATCTTCTTCTTTAAGGAGAAAATAAGCTTAAAATTTAACTGAAATGCGTAAACTTGGAAGGTTAAAGATAGCTATCTACTCGCTCGAGAAAATCGAACGGATCAAACTGATCTGAAAGAAAAAGCCTAAAAAAACAAAAAGATACAGAGTATTGAAGGAAGGCAACAGATTGGGAGAGCGAATGAGTCGAGCTGAGTAAACTCGAGCTAGAGTTCAAATGGCGGCGATAATTACCGATTCACCAAGAAAGTGTTGGCGCGTGTTGCACTTCTAGCTGCTTGCTTATGCTTAGCTTCTTTGTTGAGAAATTTGCCCTAGTGCTAGTAGTTTCGCAAATATCTCCTTTTCGAGCTTAACAACTATTGATGATTTTTTTTTGTTTTATTAGTAAACTGATACCTGAACTATATTCAATCCTCAAATTAGTCCTTAATTTTTTTTGCCAAAATGATACCTAAATTATCAATTTTGTCTCAGTTTTTCCCAAAACAATAAACCTTGGACACTGTACACCTTTTTTGGGGTAAAATGACACAATTGATAGTTTATGTACCATTTTTTTATTAAAAACATTTAAGGATTCATTTGAAAATTACGGTATAGTTCAAGGATTAATTTTATGAATAAAACCATGGTTTTTAAGATCTAATTCTGCCTTTTATACCCTTGAAATTTAGTTCTTTTACGTTTGATTGGAATAATTTAATCCTTTGCTATTTTGATTTAAAAATTAAGATTTAATTAATAAATATTTTTGTTAAATTTATATACGATTCATTTTAATAATACCAAATTACAAATATATATAAAATATTACAAGGTTACGAATTATTTATTTAATTTACACTTAGCTTCCTATTTTTAAATCATGTGCCTCAAGTACCCAAATGCCCAAATGTTAATCTTCTCACTATTTTGTAGGATTATAATTAATTTATATATATCATGCACAGTAATTAAAATAACTAATTGAAAATATTTAAACATCAACTAGTTTTAAGCCAAGTGAGAAAATAGTTATATATTTTATAATTTAATCAATATGTGAAATTGATAAATGTTGATGAAAGATATTTATAATATTAATGATTATAAACCAAGTGAGAAAATAGTTATATATTTTATAACTTAATTAACATGCCAAATTGATAAATGTTGATAGAGAATACTTGTAATCTTAATGAATGGCTGAGATTTTTAAATGAATAAAGTAGCAGGACTAAATTTCAATTGTTTTCAAAGTATAAAGATTAACAACAAATTTTACCAAAAAGAAAAGTAAAAATGACGAAGAACAATTTCCGTTGCCGGGACTTGAACCCGGGTCTCTCGGGTGAGAGCCGAGTATCCTAACCACCTAGACTACAACGGATTTTGATAATCATGAAATTAATATTTCTACAATAATGAAATGAGAAACGTTAAACAATAAAGGTTAAAATATGTCATAAATCCCTATACTCTTAGTAAATTTGGAATTTAGTCCTTGTATATTTATTTCGAGGAGTTTAGTTCCCTTACTTTTCAAGTTTTAAAATTCAAGTCCAATTACTAACACTATTAAGATTATTTTGTTAAATTCATGTTCATTATAATGTTGTTCTTTTAGTTACATTGTTGCTAAGTGAGTATATATATATATATATATATATATATATATATATGTATATTTAATTTCAAATTGTCATACTAACAAATTTAACAAAGAAAATAATTGTGTCAAGAATTCGAACTAAATTTTTAATTTTGAAAAGTAGAGAAACTAAATTACTAAAAATAAAAATATAGAGACTCAATTTCAAATTTGGAAAAAAACATATTTTAACCTTAAATTAATTAATAAATAAAACTATACAACCATTCAATTCAAATCTTTTTTTATATATAAAATAAGATTATAAGGCATGTTTCTCCGTTCAATAATAGGATCCCATCAAAATATTGGTAGAGTTATTCATTGGTTGAATCAGGTTAAGTAAAAAATTTAGGTCTGTTTTTTAGGTTAGGCCTGAAAAATAGGTATAAAATTTTGCTCAAGCCCGGTCCAAATAAAAATGCTAAAATTAGAGCCCGACCCGCACGTATTAAAATATTTTATATTATTATTTTAGATAAAAATAAGTTTAAAAATATAATACATCAAATACACTAAAAACATTAAAATAAATGTTTCCCAACAAATGAAAAAATAAAAATAAAATAATATCCTTAAATAACACTAAGATAAGTGCAGCTTAGCAATTAAATACCTCTAAAATAGTAGCAAAATTATTATAGAATAACAGTTAAACAATATCCAAACAATAATAACAAAACAGTAGCAATACAATAGCTAAATGATAGCAAAATAATAATAAAAAATAGTGGCAAAACAGTAACAAAATAGCAGTTTTTTTTTTTTTTGCAAATTCGGGTCGAGCAGGGCATAGGCCGAAAAAGCTTACCCGAGACCCAACCTGTTTAGAAAACATGCATTATTATTTTTTGTCCAAGCTCATTTTTCAAGTCTATATTTTTGCTCAAATTCTCTCATTTTTTAGTCGGGCATTTGGACTGGGTCACCCGGCTCGGCCCATAAACAAATCTAATTGTCGAGGGCATCGACTTTTCAACAAGTTGACTCTAAAAAATGAGCAAACACCAGCACCTCGTCCGGTAGTAAATTGGCAATAAATACTATTCAAACATTCGAGATCAACTCGTCGTTGAATCTTAAGAGTAGATGCAATATTAAGTCAATCGCACTACGAGAATGCTTGGCGGAGGCATCGGAATAACAAGGCAAGATAATTCAACCCCTCTCATCATGGGTATGTGTCTACATACAGATTCCAAGTTCCACGACAGACTGCTCTTTTTACGCTACCTCCAGGTAAAACTAGAATCGATCCAAATTACCCATGGAGAAGAACTGATAAAAAATGGGCTTCAGTTATCTCTAGGTAGACCATCTTGCACTGGAAGATAAAGTCGTTATGGGAAGACATTTGCACTGTCTTAATGCATATCCAACTACAGGTGCGAACAGGCTACCATCCAATGGATTTTCACATACAGAGAGCGGCACTACAACCATCAGCAAGCGGTTCTAATATTTCTTTGGCATTAACCAGTATTGTTGTTTCGTGCTTTTGTCCGGAAACATAATAGAACCTTAAGAATTAAAAATTGCAAGGTACTAAACATGATTTTTTTTTTTTTGGAAAGAACATTAAGGATTTTAGTAAGGATAATTCTCAA
Source organism: Gossypium sturtianum (assembly GCA_025698515.1). Taxonomy (NCBI): domain Eukaryota; kingdom Viridiplantae; phylum Streptophyta; class Magnoliopsida; order Malvales; family Malvaceae; genus Gossypium; species Gossypium sturtianum. Next base: position 10,151,906 of record CM046950.1, on the reverse strand, counting down.
TAAATCTGAACTATTATTTTATAAATTAAAATTGTATATATAAAAAAGATTTGAATTAAATGGTTGTATAGTTTTATTTATTCTATTAATTTAAGGTTAAAATATGTCATAGGTTTCTGCATTTTTTTTTTAAATTTGAAATTTAATTTCTATATTTTTATTTTTAAGAATTTAGTTCCTCTTCTTTCCAAATTTTAAAATACAGTTACAATTGTTGACATAATTATTTTCTTTATTAAATTTGTTGGTATGATATTTTGAAATTAAAAAAAAAAATACTCACTTAGTAGCAATGTAACTAAAAGAACAACATTATAATGAACCCGAATTTAACAAAATAATCTTAATAGTGTTAGCAGTTGGACTTGAATTTTGAAATCTGAAAAGTAGAGGAACTAAATTTCTAGAAAAGAATGTACAAGGACTAAATTCTAAATTTACTAAGAGTATAGGGATTTATGACTTATTTTAACCTTAATTTAATTATAGTCAGACCGTTTAACGTTTCTTATTATATTATTGTAGACAAACTAATATGTGTTCGCACTAATCAAAATCCGTTGTAGTCTAGGTGGTTAAGATACTCAACTCTCACCCGAGAGATCTGGGTTCAAATCTCAGCAATGGAAATTATTTTTCGTCTTTTTTACTTTTCTTTTTGTAAAATTTGTTGTTAGTCCTTATACTTTGAAAAAAAAATTGAAATTTAATCATTTTACTTAAAAAGTTAAAAATTAAGTCCTGCTACTTTCTTCATTTAAACTGTACAGTGTCCAAGGTTGTTATTATTATGGGGTAAACTGAGACAAAATTGATAATTTAGGTATAATTTTGGCAAAAAAAATTAAGGACTAATTTGAGGATTGAATATAGTTCAGGTATTAGTTTACTAATAAAACAAAAAAAAAACCGTCAATAGTTGTTAAGCTGGAAAAGGAGATATTTCATCCATGTTTTGCGAGACTGTAGCAAGGCTTGTGTTATGTGGAAACAATTTATCCCTGAAAGGTGTTCTATGTAGTTTTTTTCCATCCCGCTATTAGACTGGATCATTTTAAACTTAAGGAATGAGCTTGATCTAGGCTATATAGAGGTAGAATGGCAGTCTTTGTTTGGTATAATTTATTGGAATATGTGGAAACAAAAGAATATGTGGATCTTCCAAGGGGTGGATGTCGATTTAAAGTATATTCTTATTTCTTCGTGGATTTGGGTTCGCTCTATCAAGCATAGTCTTGTTTTATCTGTTGGGTCTTCTAGGAGTCTTAGCCGTTGCAGTCAATGGAAACCTCAACCGTTGGGGTTCATTAAATTAAACACGGATGGGGTGAGATCCTCGAGTTTGGGATTTGCATCAGCTGCAGTAGTGGTGAGAGATGTTAAGGCTAGATGACTTGGAGGTGTGGGTAGAAATATCAGAAGATGTAGTGTCGTGATAAATTAAACAAGGATTCAGCGATAAGAATACAGGAAATTTGTAGAAAGAAGTGACAAGCGATTTTCCAGAAGAACATCTTGATTGGTGTAAAGCAAAAGATCCCATATGATTCTATCAAGATCAAGAAAATCTCAACAGAAATCATTGAGCAAGTTCGGATTGATGAAGTTTGAATTGATGGAAATTCAATTTATATAGCAATTGTTTTATCTTTGTAATTCAGCTCTATTTTATTTAAAATAAAAAAAAGGAGATATTTGCGAAACTACTAGCACTAGGCAAATTTCTCAACAAAGAAGATAAGCATAAGCAAGAGCTAGCAGTGCAGTACGCAATTTAACACTTTCTTTGGTGAATCGATAATTATCGCCGCCATTTTCGAACTCTAGCTCGAGTTCACTCAGCTCGACTCGTGGCCCTCCCAACTGTTGCCTTCCTTCAATACTCTGTATCTTTTTGTTTTTTTTGGCTTTTTCTTCTGTATCAGTTTGATCCGTTCTGATTTTGTGAGCAGTAAATAGCTATCTTAAACTTTCCAAGTTCCAAGTTTAAGCATTTCCGTTAAATTTCAAGCTTCTTTTCTCTTTAAAGAAGAATATCAAGAGTTTTTAAGTGTGAAAATTAGGGTTTAGGGTTTTTGCGGTTACAGTAGGTTTGTCGTGATGCATTAACTACGTTGTTAAACGCTACATTATTTAATTGTAATTTAGACTATTTTTTAGTAATAAATACAAAGGGCAAATGCATATCATATTCGTAGCATTGGTCCTGCTTTTAGAGGATATGCATCGCTTGTATCTTGAAAGGATGTATGTGAGTGAATCTGGAGTTTACACATCTTTAAATTTTAGGGCTCTTCGATAGGGAATTTTATTCACAAAATTTGTTGAAAGAATTGTTCTTGAAGAAGCTTGAATGTTTGATATGTGAAAATGAAGTAGAATTTTATGTTCCACATGCATCAAAAAGTGAACTTTATTATTATTATTATTATGTATTAATCTATTAGACTATTTTAAGGCTAGATGGCTTGGAGGTGTGGGTAGAAATATCAGAAGATGTAGTGTCATGATAAATTAAACAGGGATTCAGCGATAATAATACAGGAACTTTGTAGAAAGAAGTGACAAGCGATTTTCCAAAAGAACATCTTGACTTGTGTAAAACAAAACATCCCATATGATTCTATCAGGATCAAGAAAATCTCAACAGAAATCATTGAGCAAGTTTGGATTGATGAAGTTCGGATCGATGGAAATTCAATTTATATAGCAACTGCTTTATCTTTGTAATTCAGCTCTATTTTATTAAAAAAAAAAGGAGATATTTGCGAAACTACTAGCACTAGGCAAATTTCTCAACAAAGAAGATAAGCATAAGCAAGCAGCTAGTAGTGCAGCACGCGCCAACACTTTCTTTAGTGAATCGATAATTATCGCCGCCATTTTCGAACTCTAGCTCGAGTTTAATCAGCTCGACTCGCGGCCCTCCCAACTATTGCCTTCCTTCAATACTCTGTATCTTTTTTTTTTTCGGCTTTTTCTTCTGTATCAGTTTGATCCATTCTGATTTTTTGAGCAGTAAATAGCTATCTTAAACCTTCCAAGTTTAAGCATTTCAGTTAAATTTCAAGCTTCTTTTTTTTTTGGTGAATAATTTCAAGCTTCTTTTCTCCTTAAAGAAGAATATCAAGAGTTTTTAAGTGTGAAAATTAGGGTTTAGGGTTTTTACGGTTACAGTAGGTTTGTCGCGATGCATTAACTACATTGTTAAACGCTACATTATTTAGTTGTAATTTAGACTATTTTTTAGTAATAAATACAGTGAAAAATGCATATCATATTCGTAGCATTGGTCTGTTTTAGAGGATATGCATCGCTTGTAGGTGAGTGAATCTGGAGTTTACACATCTTTAAATTTTAGGGCTCTTCGATAGGGAATTTTATTCACAAAATTTGTTGAAAGAATTGTTCTTGAAGAAGCTTGAATGTTTGATATGTGAGAATGAAGTAGAATTTTATGTTCCACATGCATCAAAAAGTGAACTTTTTTTTTTTTTTGTTATGTATTAATCTATTAGACTATTTTATGAACTAACATTGTGGTGTAACTTGACTATTTTATCAAAGCTTAAATCAGCTCAAGCTGGATTATATTTTAAGATAGAATTAAGTTTAAGCTTGAGTTTATCCCTATCCAGCTCGGATTAGACTTGATCATGGGTCGGGCCACCCGGTCTAGCTCGAAGGCCCGCCCAAAATGTGGGAGGGTTTGGGCAAAAATATAGGCCCGAAAAATAGGCTTGGACAAAAAAAATAAGGCCCGTTTAAAAAACAGGCCGAGCCTCGGGTAAGATATTTTTGGCCCAGGCCCGACCCGAATTCACTAAAAGACAAAAAAATCTACTCTTTTTTTTGAATGTTATTTTCTTGTTGTTTTCTCCCTATTTTACTACCATTTTACTATTATGTTGCTACTATTTTATTGTTATTGTTTGGATATTTTATAAAACTTATTTTATTGTTAATTTTGTTATTATTTTAGAGGCATTTGCTTGTTAAATTGTATTTATCTTAGTGTTATTTAAGTCTACATATTTTTTAAAATTGATTTTCAATTTGTTGGGAAATATTTATTTTGATATTTTTAGTATTTTTGATGTATTATATATATTTAAAAATTATATAAAAAATTAATATGAGCGGGTCGGGTCAGGCCCGGGTTTTAACATTTTTATCCGGGTCAGACTTGGGCAAAATTTTAGCCCCATTTTTCGGGTCAGGCCTGAGCCTAGTAAATGGGCCTGAATTTTCAGTTGAGCCTGGCCCGGCCCATGAGCGCCTCTAGCTTGGATGAACTTGAAAAGATTTGACTTTACAATTTTGGTTTTTTTTTTCGTTCAATATTTTGGTATCACTCTAGGACCTTCATGTAACAGCCCGATTTTGACCCTAATTGAAAAAGTGATTTCGGGACCACAAATTTGAGTCCGAAAAATATTTTAAAATTATTTTTCATATTTATTATGTGTGAATTTGCTTGTTTAAATTTTCGTGTCTTAATTTCGTCGTTTAAGTGTCCGATTAAATAAAAGGACTTAATTGCGTAAAATGTGAAATTTGCTAATTAATGTGTAAGTGCTAATTTGTTAATGGCTTTTTAATATTAGGTCCTCAAAGGGAAAATAGCCCATTTTATAAGTAGTGGACGGCATTAAGTGAATATATATGTTTTTATATGTTAAATTTATAAGTTAAAATTTTATATTAGTAAATAATATAATATAAAGTATATATATAATAAGACAAACATTAAAAAAAAAAAAGGTCATGTTCATCTTTTAACGGCTTATGACCGAAACCAAAGAAAAGAAAAAGAAAGAATATAAGCTAGGGTATTCGGCCTTGTGTTCTTCAAATTAAGGTATGTTAATTGTTCGGTTTTTGATAATTTTTACGTTTTTAAGATCATTGCTAAGTTATCTACAAGACCCATACTTGAATTTTTGATTTTGGTGAATATTTTGAGTTATGCTATTGTTGAAAGTTTGTGATTTTTGTTGTTTGATGGTAGAAAATAAAATATATGTGTTAGATTAACATGTTTTGTCTTTGGATTTTTGATGAATTTGAGTAATTTGGACTAAATTGCAAAAATAAATTTTTGAGGGACTAAAATGTGAAATAAATGAAATGTGTGGGCTTGTATGAACACTAGGAAGATTCGGCCCTTGTATAGTGTGGTTGAATTTTGTGTATTTTGTGTTTTGTGCAAAAAGGACTAAATTGTAAAAAGTGTGAAATATTAGGTGCAAAATTATAATTTGCCCATTTATGTATTTTTAGGATAAATTGAGTAAAATGGTGTTTAAATAAGCTTAATTTGAATATGTTTAGATCAAGAACCAAAGAAATTGGATTTGGATCGGGGAAAGACAAAAGTAGTCGATTAGCCGATTTCACAGTCGTCGACGTTCGAGGTAAGTCAATAAGCATTTAAATGTTGTTATAACTATGAATATATATTTGTTATGTAATGACTTGAATTATTTGAGTTACAATCTGCTATGGCCGAGTGTGTATAATGATAATTGGCTATCTTCCGAGTTTGATTCGATCGAGATTCGACGTCCGTAGTTCCCGCATTTAACCTTAGGAATAGATAGGATACATATGTCATGACATAGGATATCTGATATGTGTTATCGTGTAAGACCACTTCTGGGACGTTGGCATCGACTTGTGTTTACGTGTAAGACCATGTCTGGGACATTGGCATCGTATTTGATTCGTGTAAGACCCTGTCTGGGACAGTGGCATCGATATGTGATTACATGTAAGACCACGTCTGGGACGTCGGTATTGTACGAGCTTCCGACTACCCACGTATCCTTTTGAATTCCGAATGGTTCAACGGGCATGTGTAAGTGAAGTCCAATGTGTAATTCGGACTAAAAGAACTCAGGTATGTATATAAACTGTGACGTGAAAAGCAAGGTAAGTTAAATGTGTAGTTCGTTGTACAAAAATCTAATGTTTGAGCATGTGAACTATGTATATGTTTTTAATTTGATATATTCGGCCAAATTTGGTTAAATGTGTTTTGAAATTGAACTTTAATAAGTATATGTGTATTTGGATCATTTAAAGTGCTTGTTATAATTTTGTTTTTTTGATTTTGATAAGTTGGTTGCTATTAACTTGCTTATGACTTACTAAGCTTAAATAGCTTACTCTGTGTTTTCTGTCTATCTCTGTTTTATAGATTTTAGATTCGTTACGAGCTCGGGGATCGTCAGCAAGACTATCACACTATCGACAGTCTCCTTTGGTACTTTTACTAAGTTGATTTTGAGTATATGGCATGTATAGCATAGTAAAAGGTTGAATACGAGTTAAGTACTTTTGAATGTAATTAATAGCCATGCGAAGATGGCTTAACTCCTCTGCTTGAACTTGGTTATGTTTGATCATGGTTTAAGTTCATTTTGGTTATAATGTTATGTGCTATGATAAATGGTATTTGTGATATGTGTTTTCTTTTGTGCATTGAAGTTAGTTAGTGATTTTGAATATGGTATGAGTGAATTTAACTATGATATATATATATATATATAATAGCACGAATTATGTTTGTTATGCTACCATTGCTAAAATGATTTGATCATGTTTTATCTGTGTTAGTAATGGTTTATAATTAGTTGATGAGTACATTTGAATAAAAGTTGAAAGGTAATATTGTATATGTATTTGAATGATAGTTCGGCATTCAAGGATGTATTGAGGTGATTAGTTATGTATTTTAGTAGTGAATTGAATGATGATTAATTAGAGACAAATATATTTCGGTTGTGGCTTCATATTGATATATTGTAATGATTTAAATTGCATTATAAATAGTTTAAGTTAATAAGCTAAATATAATGAATATGTGTAATTGTTATGTTTTATTCATAAATTGATAAGGTTAATATATATATATGTATTCGGCAATGTTGTGATATTATAATGGATGAATGCATGTAATACATATGAATTTGGTTTTATGATTTGTTTATGAATTTGTAAAAATTCTATGTATTTGTGGTTTGTGAAATGATGGACATGTTAATGATTAAATTGGTTTTATATGGGTCAGCTATTCGAATAGAAGAATCATGCAAGTATATGTTTATGCACTTGGCTTAGAAATTTTAACTAAGAGATTATAAATATATTTGCATATATATTCTGATGTGTTTTAATAATATATTGGTATATTTATTTAAAGATTTGTTTATAATATGTCATGGTTTTAAATTTGTAAATTTAAGTGGTGATGAATATATTCGAATTAGTTGTATGGGAGATATTAGGTATGGCCGAATGATATATATAATGTGACTGATGCCATTTGGTTTTAATGTTACAATGTTCGAGTACTATATATACATGTGTGTTTTAAGGTGATGTTTATTATTTAAGACTTTGATAAATGGTTAGATTAATAATGTTAATTATGAATGATTAATTATATTATAAACTTGAGATAGGTGTTTAGTTGTAATGTAAATGATTTTGGCTTTGTTATTGATGTATGAAATTTGTATTGACAAAATATGCAACTTACTCTGTTCAGATGATTTAATACATATATGATTTTTTTTTTAAAAAAATTATATGCCTGTTTTGAGTTGTGTCTTCTTCGGTAATGCCTCGTAACCCTAGTCTGGCGACGGATACGGGTTAGGGGTGTTACACTTCAATTTTCACTTGAGTTTTTTCTCAATCGGTCTTTTAAAGGCATGGACCCTTCATTACCCCAAAACCTAGAGGAATATTTCGCTTCTTCGATGACCATAAAATTCAAGCTCCCCCTCCCATTACTCCGTGGTCTAATCCCGACCGGAACTTCGGACGACTCATCATCCGGTCCATACATCATTGCCTTCAAAGACCTTCCTTCTTGGGCCGCCGCTTACAAATCCTGCGAATCAAAAATCATATTTCAATGCAAGGAAGGCGCACGAATTGGGTGCGCTATCACTACTACCAACAAGTGCAAACCCGCTTGGTGGCAGTCCCTGATTGGTTGGAAATCAATGGACTTAACGGAAAGAGAGCGGTGCGAAGATATCGAAATGGGAGCTTGTTTGGTTGTGGCTAAGGAAAACTGCGTCGGCTTCACCAAGGTAAAGTGTACGACGCGATTTTTGAATGCGAGAATCGCAGTGGGGGAGAAAGAGATAATGAATAAACGGGTTGAGAGGATGATAAACGCATCATCGTTGCCGGAGGAAAGCAAATGGGTCTATTTTATCGGGTTGGATTATATGGGAGGGTCCAAACCAAGGGTGACTAATTCCAGAGCTAGTCAGTATTTGGGCTCCGGTTCTCAACTTCAAATGTGAACCGTCACATGGGTCTGGAGTTTTAGTCGGGTTTTTTTTTAAGCAGTGGCAATTCTAAAGTGGACAATTGTGGGTGTTGTACCACAATTGTGGACAATTGTGGTTATTTTTTTTGTTTCTTTCGTTCAATAATTTGGTATCACTCTAGGACCTTCAATTTTCACTTGAGTTTTTTCTCAGTCGGTCTTTTAAAGGCATTGACCCTTTATTACCCCAAAACCTGGTGGAATATTCCGCTTCTTCGACGACCATAAAATTCGAGCGCCCCCTACCATTACTACGTGGTCCAATCCCGGACGGAACTTCGGACGACCCATCATCCGGTCTGTAACAGCCTAATTTTTTGTAGTGCCAAAAACAGTGGTTCGAGACCACTAAATCTGACAAGTGAGTTTAAAAATTATAATTATTATTATTTACGAGTCAAGTGTAATTTTAGGAAGACTTTTGAATTAATGATTTGTGATTTAGGAGAATTTATTAGGTAAATTGGGTAGAAAACGGGGTATCGAGACCTCGATTTTATAAATTGAGCCGTAAATATTTATAAAAATATTTACGGAGTGTCATTGAGTTAGTATTAAAGTTTCGTTAGGAAATTTTAACGTTTGGATAGTTAATTAATTAAAAATGACTAAATTAAAAAAAAAATGCATTCCCGGGACTCCGTTCCCATAAATCAGACTTGTAAATATTTTTAATAAATATTTACGAAGCTAATTGTATAGTTAATTAGGTGTCGGTTAAGTGAATTTGCTTGAATTAAAAGTAATTAGGTATAAGGACTAAATTGCATATAGGGTGAAAGTTAAATTATAGATTGAAGAAAAATTAAAGGGCCAATGAAGCAATTATGCCATTACTTAAAGTTGAGGCGGCATAAGTTAGATATTTATAAGTTTATTATATATATTCTTAATGTTTAAGTATAAACATATATTATATATATTATATTATATTATATAATAATATAACAAACAAATAAAGAAAGAAACATAATAGAAAATCAAACGAAAAAGAAAGAAAAAGAAAAAGGAAAGGAAAAGAGAAAGAAGAAAGGAAGCCACGGTCTTAGGGACTTCTTGGGTTCAAAGTTTATTTGGTTAGTCAATTTAATCTTTTTTCTTGTAATTTTTGTGTTTTTAAGATTTTTGCAATCAGGTCCAACTATCTAATTCATTAGTTTTTGATTTTATGGGTAACTTTGGAAGTTACCATTGATGAGTGCTGGATGTTTATGATGAAATAACATGGATTTGAAGCTTTAATTTTGTTATTTGATGATATTATTAAGTAATTTTGATAGATATTGATTTTAGGACCAAATTGTGAAAAAAGTTAAGAATTAGGGTTTGGTATTGAAATTCTAAATATCAGTGGTTGTATGGTAGCCTAAAATAATTAGGTAAATTTTTAATTGAGAAAAATTAGCTCAATTGATAGGATAATTGATAAGGGACTAAATTGTAAAAACTGTAAAATCAAGCACGGCCTAAGCTATCGAACACGGGCGTGTCACACGGGCGTGTCCCTGCCGAACCTAAGTCTAATTTCATTCGGAAAAGACTACTTGAGGGCCAAGAAAGGTGCTACAAAGCTTATATAAACACCCTAGGGGATGACCTAAAGGGGGACGCAGAGTAGAAGATAGAAAATACTCGAAGACAGCCATCGGGAGCAGCTCGGAAGAAGGATCTCCATCAAGACTGAAGAGCTCCTATCAATTTCTCTTGAAGTTTTTGGGTTTTCTTATATTTTGTTGTTTTCCTTATTTTAAGATGTTTCCCTCTATCAGTATGAACTAAGTCCCATAAATACCTGAGGGGATGAAACCTAAGATGGATCTTATTACTATTTGATTTATAAGATAAATACTTGTTCTTATTCTTAATTGTGAGTTCTTATTCTTGTTTTGATAATTCAGGTTATTGATTCAAGTCGAATGTGCTTATTCAGAGGAGCAAAAGTCCCTGTTTAAAAGTAGATCAACACAATTAAGCGGAGTTGATTGCAACCCTAGAAATAGGGCGACATAAATTTGCCGGATTAGAGTCAAATCTAATAGGGGAATCCATAGATCGAGTTAATGCGACGATAGGGGTTTTAATTAGAAAGAGATTTTAATTAATCAACCTAGAGTCAGTTGTTTTTAGTCTTGAAAGAGATATTAACATAAATCAGGGATTTCTATGGATTAAGTCAAGTGAATAAATCGAATGAATCAGAAGTAATAAGTGAAGTCTAGGTGGATTCTTCCTTGGGTATTGCCTATCTCATAAAGTTGTCTAAAAATTATTTTCCCAATTCATTCTCTGTCGTGCTTTTAATTAATTCTAGTTTAAAAAGAAATCACTCCAATTCTTAGGCTAGATAATAAAAAGATAGTAATTACTAGTACTCTAGGTCCTTGTGGATACGATATTTCCGGTCTTACCATAACTATACTACTTTTCGATAGGTGCGCTTGCCTTTATTGTGATCGTAGTTAGTTAGAGACACATCAAGTTTTTGGCGCCGTTACCGGGGACTAAGATATTAGGAACACTAAATTTTTATTACTTTAGCCATTTTTATTTTATTGTAATTTATTTTTATTTTATAGTTACTTTTCTAATTTTTCTTTTTCTTTGTTTCTGGCAGGTGTCTCTAGTTTATGACTAGAAGAAACCCGTCAGGACCTTTTCTTTACGACAGTGATATAGAAGGCACCGCTCGTAGAAATCGTAGGGAGATAAGGAGAAGTCTACAATACATAGAGGAAGAGCAAGGGGACGATACTAATACTACCGAGGAGATGGCTGATAATAATCCACTTCCTCCGGTGGTTGCCGGAAATCCTGCCCCTCATACTATGTACGACTATGCTAAGCCTAATTTAAATGGGGCTGAATCGAGTATTGTTAGACCTTCTATTGCTGCAAATAATTTCAAACTGAAACATAAAACTATTTAAATGATTCAACAGTTTGTTCAGTTTGATGGTTTGCAGGACGAAGACCCAAATACTCATTTGGCCAACTTTCTAGAATTCTGTGATACTTTCAAAATAAATGACGTTTCATGCTTTTGGATGAATTATCCCTTATTTTATGTCATTTGGTGCTCTTAATCCTTTGTTTTCATATTTTATACTCAGGAAAGAACCGGAGGATGAAAAGAACAAGAAACGGGCTTAAAACGGGCCAAATGGGCCACATCACGAAATCGACATGGCCTGGGCCCAAGACCACACGGCCGTGCCTCATCAACGGACTCCACACGGCCTACCCACGATTTAAACGAGCGTGTGCCATGGCCGTGCCCCTGCCATGACAAAGAGAAATTTCACTCGGATTAGGATACTTAGGGGCAAAGAAACACATTCCAAAGCCTATATAAACACCCTAAGTATGACCTAAAAGGTGGGAGCCCAAGGCTGTTGTCAAGGGGCGTCTTGCTAGGCCAAAGGAGGTAGATTTGTGGAGGTTTACTTGAAGATAGCCAGTTGATCCATCTCAAGAAGCCAGAATCATACTCAAGACGGAGGATCTCTCATTCAATTCCTTCAGGGGGTTTTAGGGATTTCTTATGTTTTGTTTTATCTTTTCTTCTGAGATGTTTTCTTTTATTGTTATGAACTAAACCCTCAGATACCTGAGGGGGATGAAACCTTAGATGAATCTTGTTATCGTTTGCTGAACTATATGATAAATATTTGAATTGTTCTTAATTATGTGTTCTTAATTCTTATGTTGATATTTCCGGGATATTGATTCAAGTTTGATGTGCTTAGGTGGAGGAGCAAAAGTCCCTGCCTAAGAGTAGATCTAGCTTAGTTAAGCGGAATTGATCGTGCGCCTAGAGATAGGGTGACGAGATTTTGCCAGATTAGGGTGAAACCTAATATAGGATTCCATAGATCGAGTTAATGTAATTCTAGGGGTTTTAATTAGAAATAGATTTCAATTAATCAACCTAGGGTTAGACGTTATTCGCTTCGAGAGAGGGTTTAATATACATTAGGGAATCTTACGGATCAAGTCAAATGAATAAATCGTCTGGTTCAGAGTTAGATAACAAGTGAAGTCTAGGTGGATTCTTCCTTGGGTATTGTCTTTATCAATTGGTTTTTCCCACAAGTATTTTCCCCAAATTCATTCTTCTCTGTCTTAGAGTCTTTAGTTTAATAATTAGTTAATTTAGATTAAACAACAAATTCCCTTTATTTTAGGCTAGATAATAAAAAGAAAGTTAGTATTAGTACTTTTAGTTCCTTTGGGTTCGACATTCCGGTCTTGCCTTAACTATACTACTGTTCGATAGGTGCGCTTGCCTCAAATCGTTGTCATGGTTAGTTTCCAGGTTCGATCATTCTCATTATAAATTTTAAGACTTTGACATCGCATAAACACAACGATCAAGTTTTTGGTGCCGTTGCTGGGGAACTAAAATATTAAGAAAACTCAATTTTTATTACTTTAGCCATTTTTTTTATTTTTTATTTACTTTTATTTCCTATTTTATTTTAACTTTGCTAAATTTTCTTCTTTTGTTATTTCCTCCTTTCAGGTACCTCTAGTTTATGACTAGAAGGAATCTGACAGGACCCCTACGTTACGACAGTGATATTGAAAGAATAGTTCGTAGAAATCGCAGAGAAATAGGGCGAAGCTTAAACTACATAGAAGAAGAGCAAGAAGGCGAAACCAATCCTACTGAAGGGATGGCTGAAAATAACCCACTACCTCCAGAGATGGTTGAAAATAATGCTCCTAGAACTATGTATGATTATGCTAAACCTAGTTTAACAGGAACTGAGTCAAGTATTGTTAGACCTGCTATTGCTGCAAATAATTTTGAATTGAAACCTAACACAATTCAGATGATACAGCAATTTGTACAGTTTGATGGTTTGCAGGATGAAGATCCAAATAATCACTTGGCAAATTTCCTAGAATTTTGCGATACTTTCAAGATAAATGGCGTTACTGACGATGTCATTCGTCTTTGGTTATTTCCCTTCTCTTTGAGGAATAAAGCCAAACAGTGGTTGCATTCTCTTCCACGAGGGTCAATCACTACATGGGATCAAATGACCGAAAATTTTTTATTAAAATATTTTCCGCCAGCCAAAACGGCCAAGTTAAGGAATGATATCTCTTCTTTTGTGCAGATGGATTTAGAGACACTTTACGATGCATGGGAGAGATACAAAGATTTGCTGAGAAGATGTCCACACTATGGATCACCCTTGTGGCTACATGTCCAAACTTTCTACAACGGTGTTAACCCTTCAACAAGGCAATTAATCGATTCAGCCGTCGGCGAAACTCTGAATAACAAAACTCCTGAAGCAGCTTACGAGTTTATAGAAGAGATGTCACTGAATAACTATCAGTGGCAAGTCACAAGGACAAGGCCAACAAAAGCAACCGGAGTTTATAACCTTGACGCAGTAACCATGCTATCAAATCAGGTAGAGATGTTACATAAAAAATTTGATGGTGTTTACGGTTCCTCGCAGGTACAACCAGTTACATAAAAAAAGTGGAGGCGTGGCGAATTCTGAGTACCCACCCTACGGACAGGGCATGGAGAGCGAACAAATGAACTATATGGGTAACAATTTTCGATCTCAAAATAACCCTTATAGTAATACTTATAATCCAGGTTGGAAGAATCACCCCAATTTCTCATGGGGTGGTCAATGGAATCAAAGGCAACAACCATCCCAAAATTTCCAATAACAGCCCTACCTACAGGAAAAGAAGCCAAACCTCGAGGAGATGCTTACAAAATTCATGGCAACCACAGAAACACGTTTTCAGAATACAGAGACATCCTTTAAACATCAACTTGAAAAATCGACACAGGAGCTCAAGGATCAAATCGGGCAACTTGCTAAGCAAATCTCTGAGAGACTTCAGGGAAGACTACCGAGCAACACCGAGACTAACCAAAAAGAGCAAATCCAAGCCATAACAGCTCAAGAAAGTGAAGGGTTAGACAAGCCCAATTCAAGGCAAGAGAATGTGTTCGGAGAAGGTAAGGTTGAGGTAAGTAATAATAAGCCAAAACCGGTAATTAAAGAGTACCAACCTCGCATACCATATCCTAAAGCATTAAGGAGAGACGACACAGAGGAACAGTTCGGTAAGTTTCTTAAACTTTTAAAGAAATTACATATTAACTTACCGTTACTTGAAGCTCTTTCACAGATGCCAGATTCTAGAAAATTTTTAAAAGAGCTGTTGACGAAAAAGTGAAGGATAGACGAGGCATCACATGTGGAACTAAACGCAATGTACTCGGTAGTATTGCAAAATAGACTACCACGGAAATTAAAAGATCCAGGGAGTTTTACAATTCCATGCTTAATTGGTAGTTTATCTATTGATAATGCGTTAGCTGATTTAGGGGCAAGCATAAATGTCATGCCTTATAAAATGTTTAAGCAACTAGGTCTAGGGAAACCCAAACAAACTAGGATGAGCATTCAATTAGCTGATAAAACTGTTAGAATTCCTAGGGGTATAATTGAAGATGTACTCGTAAAAGTTGAAAAATTCGTATTCCCAGTAGACTTTGTCGTATTAGACATGGATGAGGACAATAGTATCCCCTTAATCTTAGGAAGACCATTTTTAGCAACTGCCAGAGCTAAAATTGATATTGATGCAGGAGAACTCATACTTCGTGTAGGTAATAAGACAGTCACACTCCAAGCTCTCGATTCGGCTAGAACATCGAGTAATCAAGGTGAGAAAATAAATTCTATGGATAACCATTCGGTTAATCCTTCTTTTCAGGAAGCACTACAAAAGAACACAACTGAACCCGATCCTCTACCCCGTGCCAACAAAGAAATAACTCATGAGGAACGAAGGATTCAGATCGATGATCTAGACGAGTGGAAGACGCATTTCAAGGAAAAATTAGGGATATACGAAGCAAAACCAAAGCTACTCTGCGAAGCAGACAAGTTCAAAATTGGAGATCAGGTATTGATAGATAAAGTAGACCCTCGAATATCTCCTCCTGATCCTAACACAAACAAAGAAATCCCTTTTAAGGTAATCAGTGTTTTCCCATACGGAACCGTCGAGGCAAGTAATCCAATATTTGGAACTTTTAGAATAAACGCTACTCGACTTGAATTATACACTGATAATAAGACAGATAGCATGAGGAATGATGTTAATGTAACAGCCCGATTTAGGGGCTAGTCAGAACAGTGATCTCGGAATCAATAATTCGAGGGTAGAGAAAATTATTTTCATGTTATTTTATGTGTTATAACATGTTTATGAGGATGCATGAAAATTTTGGTGCCTTAATTTTAGCGATTTCTAGCTAAATTGTGAAAAAGGACTAAATCGCATAAAGTGCGAAAGTTCTATTTTATTTGCTAGAGGCACCAAATAGCTATGGTTTATAAATTGGGGGTACCAAATGTGCAATTTGGCCTTGTTTAAGTGGCTTGGCCAGTCAAGAAGTTAAAGGGGACAAGAGTATTAAATGTGGTCATGTTAGGTGACTAAAAAGAAATAAAATAAGATGAAATAAGCCAAGCTATCATCTTTTTTATTTCTTCTCTTCCTCCACCGAAAATAGCAGCCATGGGAGAGGTTTTTGAAGCTTAAAATTTCAGCAAGCAATTCTCCACTCAAGTAAGTGATTTTGATGGTATTTCTTGAAGAAAATTGTACTTTTGGAGTCCCCAAAACTTAAGCTTTTTAAAGAGGGGACTAGTTTGCAATATGGTTAAAAGTCTAGGGACTTGCCATGATAGATTTCATTTTGTTCGATGGGTTTTTATGGAAGAAAATGAATGATAGGATGATGAGAAACAACTTTTGTGAAAGGTGTTGTCATGAAAACACCTAATTGGGACTAAAATGCAAAAGTTGTAATGTGTTCATTAAGGCATGAAATAGATGGGATTGAAAATAGTTGTAAGAGGATTAAATGTTCAGCTAGGCTTGTTTAACAAGAAAATGTGGTGAAAATTTATTTACGAGCCTAGGGGTAAAATAGTAATTTTACTAAAGTATAGGGGCAAAATAGTCATTTTTGCATAAAGTTTAGATTATGGTATATCATGACTTATAAGTGATTAAATCAGTAAATTTCATTATTCTAGATCAAAGAAAATGAGTTTCGGACCTAGAACGGATGAAAAGAGAAATATGGGCAAAAAGTCCTTTTCGACTCTTTCGACATCGAGGTAAGTTCATGTGCGAATGTTGCAATTACGTATGAGCTGATTTAGTATTCCAATGTTGTATGGAATGTATATTACTATATGAATGTATGAAATGTCTCTTGATGAGATGTCAATGGAATTAAATTTAGAGTAATGGGAAAGGTGTATAGCACGATAGGACGATGGTTAAAGTCTCGAGTAAGACCATATTGGAATATGGCCTCGGTGTAAGAATTCGTATAAGACCATGTCAGGGACGTGGCATCGATATGTTAGTGTATGTAAGACCCAATTGGGGTATGATGATAATGAAAACTATATGCATGAGACTCAAGAGAGTTATTTAACAATTCGAATGATTCAATGTAGATGTTGAATGTATGTGGTTGTACCATGAGTAGCCCAAGTATGTGTAGAACTGAATTGAGATGAATTCAATATATGATGCACCTTAGTTGCATGTGACAGATTTATTGATGTACTGTGTGAATGATAACGAGTATCGTAGAAAGTTAAGTAAGAATAGAAGCATGTGAGGATGTTCTCGAATGAACATTTGAAATAGAGATATACTTGTGGATTATTATCCATGAATGTAAATAACGGTGAGCTATGTGCGATATCACCTTATTAATGGTTAGTGATGGGTTGTGTGCGATACCATCAACTATATTATTTATTGGTGGGCTGTGTGCGTTACCACCTGATTGACTAGTAATCGATGGGCTGTGTGCGATACCATCGCTTATAAATGATTGGTGAGCTAAGTACGAAATCACCATAGGTATAAATGATTGGTGGGCTATGTGCGTTACCACCTGATTGACTAGTAATCGATGGGTTGTGTGCGATACCATCGCTTATAAATGATTGGTGAGCTAAGTGCGAAATCACCATAGGTATAAATGATTGGTGGTCATGTGTGTGCAATACCACCCCTATAAGAGATTCAATGGTGGGCTAAGTGCGTAACCACCGAGAGAGATTAGTAGTATGAGCGACTTATTGAAAATGCTTGATGTATTGTTTTGTATGATCTTGTGATGATCAGTGCAGGAATGTATGCTAATTAAACGAGCGAATTGGCTTGTGGCATGGTAGAAATGTGGTAAGAGATAGAATGAGTAAGATTCAAGAATGATTAAGTAAGTAACCATGAATTGATGAGAAAAACTCGACATATTGCCTTGGGGTTATGTATATTCAGTGAATATCAATATTTGTCAGATTATGCAGATGAACTTACTAAGCATTATTGCTTACTCCTTTACTTTTCTCATCTCTTATAGGTTTTATTACTTAGCTCGGGTTGGAGACCGCCGGAGATGTTTTCACACTATCGAACAGACACACGGTATGAGGTATCAAGTCCTTAAGAGTCATGGCATGTATAGGGATTCGTTTAAAGTTGATGAAGTCTAATTGTTGTAGCCAAATGTTGTTGGCCTAAGAGAATCTATAGAATGGTTGTGTATATCCATTGATTATGGCTTAAGTTGTTGTAAATGTTGTGGGAACAATTCTCCCAAGTGTATGAGAGGAAAACTTTATTTTCATGAACAAAATATGTTAATTTATGAGTTTCAATTGATGATTTGAGAATGTTTTGAAGAAGTATATGAATGTATGCAAACAAGAGTAGTAAAAGGTTTGTAAGATAGCCTCTAAGTGCCCACACGGATAGACACACGGGCATGTGTCTAGGCCGTGTGTCTCCTGCACCTTAATGTCTTAAATCAGAATAGACCACGGGGCTGGTCACACGGCCATTTGTTCAGCCGTGTGATACACACTGATTGGCACATGGGCGTGTGCCAAGGCGTGTGAAGTCCGCACTTGACACTTAGAAATTTAATTGTCACACGGGCCAGGGCCACGGGCGTGTCCAGGCCGTGTGGATTTAGTCAGTGTCGACCACGGGTGGAAGGCACAGGCATGTCTTAAGGGCACACGGGCGTGTCCCTACACCAACACGGGCGTGTGGCCCCTGTCTTAATGAAAAGTTTCCTTTAGCTTATAAAAGTTTCCGGATGCAAGTTTAAGGCCTCGTAGGCCCATGATATGAATGATTTGACTAAGGAGGAGAAGTTTTAATTCGGAGAAAAATTTTATAGCCCATAAGTACATGTTTATGAAAGTTCAAGCATAGTAATGTCTCGTATCCGGTCTAAGCCTCAGACTCGGGTATGGGGTGTTACAGTTCAACTTTTCAAACCACCATGATTGGGCGAATGAGAGGTAAGTCTAGCTTAAGAATTTAAACGAGCGCTTCTCGGGAGGCAACCCGAGCACTAACTCCATTACTCTTTCTATTTTATTTTATTTTATTTTCACTCTTAATTCTTGATCGCTGTGAATCAGAGCTTTAAAATTTATAAAAAGAAAGTTCGAACCTGGAAACTAACTCTGACAACGATTGAGGCAAGTGCACCTATCGAACAGTAGTATAGTTTAGGCAAGACCGGATTATCGAACCCAAAGGAACTAAAAATACTAATACTTACTTTCTTTTTATTATCTAGCCTAAAAATAAAGAGAGATTGTTAATCTAAATTAATTAACTACTAAACTAAAGACTCTAAGAAAAAGAAGAATGAATTTGGAAAATAACTTGGGAAAAACTCAGTTGATTTAGATGATACCCTAGGAAGAATCCACCTAGACTTCACTTGTTATCTAACACTGAACCATACGATTTATTCACTTAGTTTGATCCGTAAGACTCCCTAACGTATATTAAACCCTCTCTCGAGACGAATAACGTCTAACCCTAGGTTAATTAGTGGAACTCTCGTTCTCTTATAATAACCACCTAGAATAGAAATAAATCGATCTATGGATTCCCATATTAGGTTTCACCCTAATCCGGCAAAATCTCGTCACCCTATCTCTAGGCGTGCGATCAACTCCGCTTAATTATGTTGGATCTACTCTTAGGCAGGGTCTATTCCTCCTCCACCTAAGCACATTAAATTTGGATTAAACTCACATAATTAAGAACAAACTAAGTATTTATCATATAATTCAGAAAACAATAACAAGATTCATCATAGGTTTCATCCTCTCGTATCCGAGGGTTTAGTTCATAACAATAAAGGAAAAAATCTCAAGAGAAAAGATAAAACAAAACATAAGAAATCCCTAAAACCCCTGAAGAATTGAAGGAGAGATCCTCCGTCTTGAGTATAATTCGCTTCTTGAGATGGATCAACTGGCTATCCCCGAGTGAATCCCCACAAATCGCCTTCTGCCTAGCACGACGCCCCTAGACGATGGCTTTGGGCTCCCCTCTTAGGTCATACTTAGGGTGTATTTATAGGCTTTTGAAATACGTTTCTTTCTCCTAAGTATCATTTCTCGAATGAAATTGCTCTTCTCCACGGCGGCGGAGGCACGCCATGGCGCACGCCGTGTGAATCGTGGCCGGCCGTGTTTGGATTTCTTTAATGCGACACGGTGTGTGAGTCGGGGTTAGACCGTGTTCTAGATGATTGACTTGGCACGCGGTAGTGTGGGTCCAAGTCCGGCCGTGTCGATTTCCTCTTTGGCCCGTTTTGGTCCGTTTTAAGCCCGTTTCTCGTTCTTTTTATCCTTGGGTGCTTTCCTGAGTATAAGACATGAAAAGAAAGGATTAAGAGCACCTTTTTACATAAAATAAGGGATAATTCATCCAAAAGCATACTAAATGTGGGATTAAAATATGTTACTATTCCGGTTAATCAAATACCCCCACACTTAAGCTTTTGCTTGTCCTCAAGCAAAATTCTCAACTTACAATTAAAATGAACTTCCTATAATTCATAATAGTCATTGATAGTGTCTCATCATTATTCAGGGATAATTTATACATGGATAATTCAACTCAAAGTGTCCTAAAAGTTCAAACACTATAAGCCTTATATTTTGTAGCACAAAACATAGGTGTTTCCCTTCATCTAAATAATTACCTCTGATTCGAAATTGTCAAGGATTGACATCCTCACTAAAGATTCACTCAAATCACTCAAAGTGTTTAAGGTTCAAAATTTAGGCACTCAAAAGTCAAACATGAAGAGTTAATCCCATAGGCTTGCATGAAAATCAAATCTCCACCACTGAAATATGAGATGAAACACAAATCAAAAGGTCTTTGTTAGGGTTGTAACGGGGCTAGGGTTACGGTGTGGATAAAGGCTGAATTAGAGGGTTAGAATCGAGATTGAATTGACAAATTACCTAACTAAGAACTAATGAACTAATAATAATAATTACATCAATTGAAAACTAATAATACTAATAATACGAGCTTCTTCTTCGATTTTTGGGATAAATGTATAAGCTCATTTAATAACATAACTAATAATGAATATACTTCGTCGTTCTTTTTTTTAAGAACAAACTAAATACATAATAAAGGATAAATTACTAAAATTCATAATTAGACAACTAATCAGATCAAATCTCAATATAGGGGTAGTTAGAAAGAATGGTGATAACAATTACAAAGGGTTTTGGGTTAATATTAGTGGGTGAGTCAATAAATAGGGTTGTTAGGATTAAAAGGTTTTCACTAGGGGTTAATTTGTGAAGGTAGGCTTTTAATGGAGTTAGTGGGTTAAAACCTAGGTGCCTTTATCATCTCTGTATATCAAATCAAAAGTGTGGTCTCGACATGTATAATCGATGCAAGTTCTAGAATAACAAATCAGTGTTGACATACTCATAATCAATAAAGTGAGCAAGAAAAAGAATTTATGCTATATAAGGCTCAAAATCTCACAAAAATTATGGGTATTTTGATGTCAACCTCGTAAATTTCAAACTTCAAAGTAATATTTAAATTCAGGTAGACATCCTAAAAATTTTTTAATTCTTGAAAAATAGACTTATCATGCCTGATTCTCTAGTATTCTTAGAATTTAATTATCAATGTACAATTATCAATGAATTAATCTAAAACATATCAATAAAAATCATAAATCATCAAAAATTTCATCCTAATTAGTAATATGAGGAAATTACTTAAAAACAAGAATAAATTCAGGGATTTTGAGAATAATGAAAAAAGTTTAGTACTACATCTAAGATTCACCCCCCACACTTAAGATGTACATTGCCCTCAATGTACAAAGATAGATAATATAAATGTAATGTTCAGATAAGAAGATATGGGGATAAGTGAAACTCCCTAAATTATGGATGAAATCCTTGAGTTGGCAGTGGTCGTGGTGAAAGATAAGTTGGAGGGCCGGTCTAGATGACGATCCTGCGCTAGATGAAGAAATTGGGGAACTCGTGAAGAATTAGCCAAGAAATCTAAAGAAACCTTAATAATATAATTAAAGACAAGAAAGATAAAGAGAAGGAGACTAAGAAGGAAAATAAACTAAGTTTAAAAGATAAAGGGGCTTGAGAATCCTTATTGGTAGATGGTTCGAGAGGTGGGTGTGATTTTGAAGGTGACGGAGGTGTTGGTGATGGTGGAAGTGGCGTGATTCCCAAGCAAATTTTTAAGAACCTAAAAACAAGAAACTAAAACAAAATGAACTAGATAAAGCATAAGATAGTCAAAGGGAAGGAGAATGAAAGGAAAGAGAAAAGAAAAATAGAAATTAAATGGTCTCAAAGACCATTGGCTTGTTTTTTGAATGAAGCTGCCGGCATGAACTCATGTGAATCGTTCTCCCTTGAGGAGATTGGCCTTTTACGCTTCTTTTCCATGGATATGATTTTGTTGTAGCTCAAGAGTCTAAGGATTTATTAGGAAAAAGGAAAAAGAAAAAGAGGGAAAAGAAATAAAGAGAGAAGAAGGAGAGTAGGTAAAAAGAGAAAGGAGAGGGGCATGGTGTTTAAATAGAATTTCAAGTCTGGCAGTTTCCCACGCCCGTGGGTTGAGGGTGTGTCGATTCACACGACCGCATCGCATGGCCGTGTTCCTAGGCGTGTTGGTTACCCCACGCTCGTGTCTAGCCTATGTTCGACAAGTCAGTATGTTGGCACGGTTTTAAGGCACGGGCGTGTTCTGCCCGTGGTTGGAAAGTCAGTAGCTTCACACGGTCATGGGGCACGGCCGTGCCACTTTGTCGGTGCCCGTGGGGGAGTGGTTGAGTCCGTGAGTTCTAAATTTAGTTGCTCTGACTTGTACCGTCCTGCCATGTTAGTACCAAGATTCTTGAGGTACACAAGGCCACGGCCACGGCCGTGTGCAGGGCCGTGTGGCCTGGAATTCTGCACCCCTTGTTAGTTTAAAGCTAGATATTATAAAGAAAGGATAAGATAGAAATAAAATAAAAAGTTAATGGGGTTAGTGCTTGGGTTGCCTCCCGAGAAGCGCTCGTTTATAGTCTTAAGCTAGACTTTACCTCTCATTTGCATCTTCAGGGTGGTTTAAGGAGTTGGAAGTCCTTCCTCATGCTATCATTTGTGTTTTTGTGAAAAAATTTAAGTCGAGATGTGTTTATAGTAAAAGGACCAAAAATAGGATTACTTACCTCGACTGTTCTGTATAGGAAAACACTGGTTACCCTAAAAGGTATTTCTTTATTTGTGTTAGGGTCCGGAGGAGATATTCGAGGATCTGCCTGATCTAACAGTACCTGGTCCCCTATTTTGAAGTGGTTTGTTGTTCCTATTAGCTTTTTTGGGGGCTCATTCGGTTTTATCTTGTGTGGTTCCGGTTCTTCGTCGTATATCCCTAATTTCTCCTTGAAGTGTGTCTTCCACTCGTCTAGATCATCGATCTGAATCCCTCGTTCCTCATGAGTTATTTCTTTGTTGGCATGGGGTTTAGGATCGGGTTCAGTTGTATTCTTTGGTGGTGCTTCCTGAAAATAAGGGTTAACCGAATGGTTATCAGTAGAATTTACATTCTCACCTTGATTACTCGATGTTCTAGCCGGGTTGAGAGCCTTGAGGGTGACTGTCTCATTACCTACACAAAGTATGAGTTTTCCTGCATCAACATCAATTTTAGTCCTGCCAGTTGCTAAAAAGGGTCTTCCTAAAATTAGGGGGATCGAATTATCCTCATCCATGTCTAAGACAACAAAATCTCTTTGGGAAACGAATTTGTCAATTTTTACAAGAACATCTTCGATAATACCCTAGGAATTCTAACAGATTTTATCACCTAATTGAATGCTCATCCTAGTTTGCTTGGGTTTCCTTAGACCTAGTTGTTTAAATAATTTATAAGGCATGACATTAATGCTTGCCCCTAAATCAGCTAACACATTATCAACAGTTAGTCTACCAATTAAACATGGAATTGTAAAACTCCTAGATCTTTTAGCTTTTGTGGTAGTCTATTACGTAACATTCTTTGAGCACACTGCGTTTAATTCCACATGTGGATCTTCGTCTAATTTGCGCTTATTCGTCAAGAGATGTTTTAAAAATTTCCTCGAATCTGGCATCTGTGAAAGAGCTTTAAGTAGCGGTAAGTTAATATGTAATTTCTTTAAAAGTTTAAGAAACTTACCGAACTGTTCCTCTGTATCGTCTCTCGTTAACGCTTCGGGATATGGTATGCGAGGTTGGTACTCATTGATTATCGATTTTGGCTTGTCTTGTGTTACCTCAACTTTACCTTTTTCTACCTCGTTTTTTTGTGTTGGACTGGGTTCGTCTACTTCTACGCTTTCGTGAGCTGTTATGGCTTGGATTTGCTCCTTTGGATTAATTTCAGTATTACTCGGTAGACGCCCTTGCGGTCGTTCGGATAATAGCTTCGCAATTTGTCCGACTGACGGGGTAATTTCCCCGATTACCTTTGTAAGTCCTCCAACTTGGTTCTCGATCGTTTTGATCGATGTTTGTTGGGTGTTGAGTGTTACCTCAGTTTTTTGGAGACGGGCTTCTGTGGATGCTATGAATTTTTTCAACGTCTCTTCAAGATTCTTACTTTTTTCGGTGGATAGGGCTGATTTTGGAAATTTTGAGGAGGTTGTTGTCTTTGATTTCCTTGATTTCCTTGTCCTCCCCACGAAAAATTTGGGTGGTTCCTCCAACTTTGGATTATAATTATTACTATATGGGTTATTATTAGATCTGAAATTGTTACCTATATAGTTCATCCATTCGCTTCTCTGTGCCGGTTGGTAGGGTGGGTACTCGATTCGCCACGGTTCCACTTATGTCGCATTTGCATTCTTTGGATGTGCTGCGAAAAACACAAACTATCAAGCTTTTTATTCATCATCTCTACTGTGTTGATAGCATGGTTACAAACATCTATGTTGAAAACTCCTACGATTTTGTTGGTTTTGTCTCTTATAACCCGCCACCGATAGTTATTCGGTGACATCTCTTCAATAAACTCGTGGGTCGCTTGGGAGTTCTATTATTTAAGGTTCCACCGTGGTGAATCGATTAGTTGTCTCGTTGAGGGTTTACACCGTTATAGAAAGTCTGGACTTGGAGCTACAAAGGTAAACCATGGTGTGGACACCTTCTCAAGAGATCCTTATATCTCTCCCATGCATCGTATAATGTCTCTAAATCCATCTGCACAAAAGAAGAGATATCATTACGTAATTTGACCGTTTTGGCCGGTGGGAAATATTTTAATAAAAAATTTTCGGTCATTTGATCCCATGTAGTGGTTGACCCTCGTGGTAGCGAGTTTAACCAACTGTTTATTTAGCTTTATTCCTTAATGAAAAGGGAAATAACAGAAGTCGTATGGCATCATCGAAACGCCATTTATTTTGAAGGTATCACGTAACTCTAAAAAGTTAGCTATATGAGTATTTGGATCTTCGTCCCGCAAACCATCAAATTGAACAAATCTGTTGAATCATTTGTATAGTGTTAGGCTTTAATTCAAAATTATTAGCGGCTATATAGCGGGCCTAACAATACTTGATTAAACTTCATTAAATGAGGTTTAGCATAATCAAACATAGTACGAGGAGCATTATTTTCTCCCACATCTTGTGGTGGTGGGTTATTTTCGTCCATCCCTTCAGTAGGATTGGATCTGTCTTCTCGCTCTTCTTCCGTGTAATTTAGGGCTCGCCTAATTTCTCTGCGATTCCCGAGAAGTGGTGGCGTCAATATCACTGTCGTATACTAAAGGTCCTTTCGGGTTCCTTCTAGTCATAAACTAGAGGTACCTGCTAGGAAAAGAAAGAAAGAAAATTTAGCAAAATTAAAAAAAAACAATAAAAATAAAAATAAATTGCGGAAAATAAAAAATAAGGGCTAAAGTAGTAAAAATAGAGCTTTCTTAATATTTTAGTTCCCCGGAAACGGTGCCAAAAACTTGATCGCTGTGAATCAGAGCTTTAAAATTTATAAAAAGAATGATCGAACCTGGGAAACTAACTCGACAACGATTGAGGCAAGTGCACCTATCGAACAGTAGTATAGCTTAGGCAAGACCGGATTATCGAACCCAAAGGAACTAAAAATACTAATACTAACTTTCTTTTTATTATCTAGCCTAAAAATAAAGAGAGATTGTTAATCTAAATTAATTAACTACTAAACTAAAGACTCTAAGATAAAGAAGAATGAATTTGGAAAATAACTTGGGAAAAACTCAGTTGATTTAGATGATACCCTAGGAAGAATCCACCTAGACTTCACTTGTTATCTAACACTGGACCATACGATTTGTTCACTTAGTTTGATCCGTAAGACTCCCTAACGTATATTAAACCCTCTCTCGAGGTGAATAACGTCTAACCCTAAGTTAATTAGTGGAACTCTCGTTCTCTTATAATAACCCCCTAGAATAGCGATGAAATCGATCTATGGATTCCCATATTAGGTTTCACCCTAATCCGCAGGCAAAATCTCGTCACCCTATCTCTAGGCATGCGATCAACTCCGCTTAATTATGTTGGATCTACTCTTAGGCGAGGTCTCTATTCCTCCTCCACCTAAGCACATTAAATTTGGATTAAACTCACATAATTAAGAACAAACTAAGTATTTATCATATAATTGAGAAAACAATAACAAGATTCATCATAGGTTTCATCCCTTCGGGTATCCGAAGGGTTTAGTTCATAACAATAAAGGAAAACATCTCAAGAGAAAAGATAAAACAAAACATAAAAATCCCTAAAC
The DNA here is from genome assembly GCA_025698515.1 of Gossypium sturtianum. Classification (NCBI taxonomy): domain Eukaryota; kingdom Viridiplantae; phylum Streptophyta; class Magnoliopsida; order Malvales; family Malvaceae; genus Gossypium; species Gossypium sturtianum. The sequence goes on along the minus strand of CM046950.1, from coordinate 10,125,338 downwards.
CCCCTGAAGGAATTGAAAGAGAGATCCTCCGTCTTTAGTATAATTAGCTTCTTGAGATGGATCAATGGCTATCCCTGAGTGAATCCCCACAAATCGCCTTCTGCGGCCTAGCACGCGCGCCCCTGACGATGGCTTTGGACTTCCCCTCTTAGGTCATACTTAGGGTGTATTTATAGGCTTTTGAAATACGTTTCTTTCTCCCTAAGTATCCTTTCCCGAATGAAATTGCTCTTCTCCACGGCAAAGGCACGGCCATGGCACACGCCCGTGTGAATCATGGCCAGGCCGTGTTCAGATTTCTTTAATGCGATACGGCCGTGTGAGTTGGGGTTAGATCGTGTTCTAGATGATTGACTTGGCACGGCCGTGTGGGTCTAAGTCCAGGCCGTGTCGATTTCCTTTTTGGCCCGTTTTGGTCCGTTTTGAGCCCGTTTCTCGTTCTTTTTATCTTTGGGTGCTTTCCTGAGTATAAGACATGAAAAGAAAAGATTAAGAGTACCTTTTTACATAAAATAAGGGATAATTCATCCAAAAGCATACTAAATGTGGGATTAAAATATGTTACTATTTCGGTTTATCAATTCTCCTTTGTAACAACTAACTATAAACTAACCAAGGCCAATTTCCATACCACACGGCCTTACACACGGCCGTGGCCGTGGCCGTGTGGATGCACCAAATCTCCGTACTGACATGGCAGAGATGGTACGAGTCAGGACGGATCGTATCTTCGAGTCACGGACCCAACTACCCCGCCACGGCCGTGCGATATGGCCATTGCCGACACCGAGAAATCCACACGGGGGGAGGCACGCCCGTGCTAGGAGACCGTGGTCGACACTGTTTCATCAAACATGGGCGTGGTGACTTAAACGTGGGCGTGGGAGAAACGAACGAAGCACAACACGGCCGTGCGATGCGGCCGTGTGACTCAACACGCCCATGGTACATGGGCGTGGGAACGTACCAGACTTGAAATTTCTATTTAAAACACCCACCCCCATCTCTTCCATCCCATTTTCCTTTCCTTTTCTCTCTCAGACCTCTCCCTACTTTTCTTCTCTAATATTTTCCCCAACCATCAAGCCACACCACATCTACGTCGAAGAGGCGGAAGGATCCACGTATAGTCTCCCTGTGGGAGATCGATCTACATAAGTTCATGTCGGCCGCTTCATATATTCGACAAGCCAAGGGTCTTTGAGACCATTTAATTCTTCTTCTTCTTTACTCTTCTCCTTTATGTTCCTTCTCTTTGATTTTCTTATGCTTAATTTAGTTTATTCTATTTTAGTTTCTTGGTTTTAGGTTCTACAGGCTGCTAGAGAATCACACCTCGACCACGACCACAAGCACCACCGCAGCCTTAGAAATCACGCCCACCCCGCGAACCACCCAACAATAAGGACTCTTCTATCCATTAATCTTTTCTTTTAATTTTATTTCACTTTTTATTTTCTTTCACTTTAGCTTGCTTTTCTTTAAATTATATAATTAGTATAGTTTAAATTATTATTATATCCTGGCTAATTCTCCACGAGCTACCCAATTTCTTCATCTAGCGCAGCAATAATGGGCAGCCACCACGACTACGACCATAGCCACACCACCATCAAGGACGACCCCTCCAACATATCTTCCGCATCCTTCAAGGAATCCATCCAAAATTCAGGAAGTTTCATCTCTCCTTATCTTTTGATCTTATGAATTCCTATCTATCTTTGTACATTGAGGGCAATGTACATCTTAAGTGTGGGGGGGTGAATCTTAAAAGTGCCAAACTTTTTGCATTATTCTCAAATCCTGAATTATGCCTTGTCTTAAAGTAAGTTTCTCATATTATGATTAGAATGAAATTTCCTTTGATTTATGATTTTTGTTAATGTGTTTTGGATTAAGTCATTGATAATTGTGCATTGATGATTTATACTTTATGATATTAGAGAATCAAGCATGATAAGTCTATTTTTCAAAATTAAAAATTTTTCTAGGTTGTCTACCTGGATTTGAATATTACTTTGAAGTTTGAATTTTACAAGGTTGACATCAAAATACCCATAATTTTTGTGAGATTTTGAGCCTTATAGAGCATATATTCTTTTTCTTGCTCACCTTATTGATTATGAGTGTGTCAACATTGATTTGTTATTCTAGAACTTGCATCGATTATACATGCCGAGACCACACCTTTGACTTGATATACAGAGATGATGAAGGCACCTAGGATTTAACCCACTTACTCCACTAAAAGCATACCTTCACAATTAACCCCTAGTGAACCCCGTTTAATCCTAACAACCCTTTTCATTGACTCAACCGCTAATATTAACCCAAAACCCTTCATTTTTGTTATCACCATTCCTTTTGACTACCTTTATATCGAGATTTGATTTGATCGATTGCCTAATTATTTTGATAGTAAATTCATCATTTATTATGTATTTGTGAATTGTTCTTAAAAAAAAGAAAAAAAAGAAAGATCAAATAAAAGTATATTCATTATTAGTTTTGGGATTAAGTGAGCTTATACATTTAAATTCTAATTACTGAAGAAGAAACTCGTATTAGAGTATTATTAGTACAAGTTTTCAATTGATGTAATTATTTATATTCAGTTCATTGTTTCTAGTTAGGTAATTTGTCAATTCAATCTCGATTCTAACCCTCTAATTCAGCCTTTATCCATACCTTTAACCCAAGCCCCGTTACAACCCTGTTAAAGACCTTTTGATTTGTGTATCATCTCATATTATAGTGGTGGAGATTTGATTTTCATGCAAGCCTATGGGATTAACTCTTCATGTTTGACTTTTGAGTGCTTTTACTTGAACCTTAAACACCTCGAGTGATTTGAGTGAATCTTTAGTGAGGATGTCAATCCTTGTCGATTTTGAATCAGAGGTAACTATTTACATGAGGGGAAACACCTAGGTTTTGTGCTACAAAGGTATGACTTAGATTGTTTGAATCTTTAGGACTCTTTGAGTTGAATCATCCATGTATAAATTATCTTTGAATTATGATAAAACACTATTGATGAATATTATGAATCGAGGAAGTTCGTTTTAATCATAAGTTGAGAATTTTACTTGAGGACAAGCAAAAGCTTAAGTGTGGGGGTATTTGATAAACCGTAAAAGTAACATATTTTAATCCCAAATTTAGCATGCTTTTGGATGAATTATCCCTTATTTTATGTCATTTGGTGCTCTTAATCCTTTGTTTTCATGTTTTATACTCAGGAAAGCACCGGAGGATGAAAAGAACAAGAAACACACTTAAAACGGGCCAAATGGGCCACATCACGAAATCGACACGGCCTGGGCCCAAGACCACACGGCCGTGCCTCATCAACAGACTCCACAAGGCCTGCCCACGATTTACACGGGCGTGTGCCATGGCCGTGCCCCCTGCCGTGACAAAGAGAAATTTCACTCGTATTAGGATACTTAGAGGCAAAGAAACACATTCCAAAGCCTATATAAACACCCTAAGTATGACCTAAAAGGTGGGAGCCCAAGGCTGTTGTCAAGGGGCGTCTTGCTAGGCCAAATGAGGCAGATTTGTGGAGGTTTACTTGAAGATAGCCAGTTGATCCATCTCAAGAAGCCGGAATCATACTCAAGACGGAGAATCTCTCCTTCAATTCCTTCAGGGGGTTTTAGGGATTTCTTATGTTTTGTTTTATCTTTTCTTCTGAGATGCTTTCTTTTATTGTTATGAACTAAACCCTCAGATACCTGAGGGGGATGAAACCTTAGATGAATCTTGTTATCGTTTGCTGAACTATATGATAAATATTTGACTTGTTCTTAATTATGTGTTCTTAATTCTTGTGTTGATATTTCCGGGATATTGATTCAAGTTTGATATGCTTAGGTGGAGGAGCAAAAGTCCCTATCTAAGAGTAGATCTAGCTTAGTTAAGCGGAGTTGATCGCGCGCCTAGAGATAGGGTGACGAGATTTTGCCGGATTAGGGTGAAACCTAATATGGGATTCCATAGATCGAGTTAATGCAATTCTAGGGGTTTTAATTAGAAAGAGATTTCAATTAATCAACCTAGGGTTAGACGTTATTAAGCTTCGAGAGAGGGTTTAATATACATTAGGGAATCTTACGGATCAAGTCAAATGAATAAATCGTGCAGTTCGAGTTAGATAACAAGTGAAGTCTAGGTGGATTCTTCCTTGGGTATTGTCTTTATCAATTGGTTTTTCCCACAAGTATTTTCCCCAAATTCATTCTTCTTTGTCTGAGAGTCTTTAGTTTAATAATTAGTTAATTTAGATTAAACAACAAATTCCCTTTATTTTAGGCTAGATAATAAAAAGAAAGTTAGTATTAGTACTTTTAGTTCCTTTGGGTTCGACATTCTGATCTTGCCTTAACTATACTACTGTTCGATAGGTGCGCTTGCCTCAAATCGTTGTCATAGTTAGTTTCCAGGTTCGATCATTCTCATTATAAATTTTAAGACTTTGACATCGCATAAACACAGCGATCAGCCGGCTAAAACGGCTAAGTTGAGGAATGATATCTCTTCTTTTGTGCAGATGGATTTAGAAACACTTTACGATGCATGGGAGAGATACAAGGATCTACTGAGAAGATGCCCTCACTATGGGTTACCATTATGGCTACAGGTTCAAACCTTTTACAATGGTGTGAACCCCTCAACTCGGCAATTGATTGATGCAACTGCCGGCGGTACACTAAACAACAAAACACCTGAGGCTGCTTATGAGTTTATAGAGGAGATGTCATTGAATAAATATCAGTGGCAAGTTATGAGGACAAAGCCAACAAAGGCAGCCGGTGTTTTCAACCTCGACGCAGTCACCATGCTACCAAACCAAGTAGAGTTTTTAAATAAAAAGATTGATGGTTTGTGTGGTTCTTCGCAAGTACATCCACTGATGCAGTGCGATACGAATGGAGGAGGGGCGAACACTACAGAATATCCATCCTACAACCCTGGCATGGAAAGCAAACAGATGAACTATATGGGTAATAATTCTAGACCTCAGATTAATCCCTATAGTAACACTTATAATTCAGGTTGGAGGAACCATTCCAATTCTTCATGGGGTGGTCAAGGAAATCAGAGACAACAACCTCTTCCAGGCTTCCAACAACAACCCTACCAGCAAGAGAAAAAGTCGAGCCTTGAAGATATGCTAGCAAAGTTTATTTCGGTGACAGAGACTCGTTTTCAAAATACCGAAACGGCGTTGAAAAATCAACAAGCATCGATTCAAGGGCGTGAGAATCAAATTGGACAGCTGGTTAAGTTAGTTTCCGAAAGGCGACCAGGTAGTTTACCTAGTAACACCGAACCTAACCCGAAAGAGCATGTGAAGGCAGTTACACTAAGGAGTGGGAAGGAGTTGGTTGAAGCTGAAAAGAAGATGCCATAAGAAACTGATAAGGCAAAGGGTGAGGAAGTAGACGAGAATGTAACACCGGTACTTAAAGAGTATAAACCATCGATCCCATATCCAACAAAGTTGAAGAAAGACCGCATGGATGCACAATTCGGTAAATTTCTTGAACTTTTTAAACAATTACATATTAACTTACCTTTTGTTGAAGCTATTTCGCAGATGCCTACGTACGCAAAATTCTTAAAAGAGCTTTTAACAAATAAAAGGAATTTTGAAGAGCTATCAACCGTGGAGCTTAACGAGGAATGTTCAGCTATTCTCCAAAATAAGCTACCAACCAAATTGAAAGATCCAGGAAGTTTCACTATTCCCTGTTTAATTGGTAATTTAAATATTGAGAAAGCATTAGCTGACTTAGGTGCCAGTATTAATTTAATGCCTTATAAAATGTTCAAGTAGCTTGGTCTTGGGGAACTAAAACCCACTAGGATGAGTATTAAATTAGCTGATAGATCTGTTAAATATCCTAGGGGAATTATTGAAGATGTTTTGGTAAAATTTGATAAATTCATATTCCCTGTTGATTTTGTTGCTTGACATGGATGAGGACGTTGAGGTACCTTTAATTTTAGGACGCCCAATTTTAGCTATTGCTAGGGCTGTTATTGATGTAGGTGATGGTAAACTTGTGCTTAGGGTAGGTGACGAGGAAATTATTTTTAAAATTTATGATGCTATGCGATACTCTAGAGAGCAAGATGATTCCTGTTATTTTATTGACGCTATTGATCATTCTATTCAAGATTCTTTTCAGGAAATCATACATAAAGACACGTTGAAACTGTGTCTTGTCCAAGGTGAGGATGCAGATGACGATACCACTGAGATGGGGGAGATAAAAATTGACTTAAACTCTAATAGTTCTTCCCCAAGACTAAAGAAGTATGAGGGTATTGAAATAAACGACGAATTAAAACAAAAACCCTCTATTGAAGAACCTCCCAAATTGGAATTGAAACAGTTACCAAACCACTTAGATTATGCATTCCTCGGAGATAATTCTACACTACCGGTAATTATTTCTTCAGAATTGAAACCAATGAGAAAGATGAGTTACTACAGGTACTAAAAGAGCATAAAAGAGCCATAGCTTGGAAGATTTCTGACATTAAAGGGATAAGTCCATCGTTTTGCACCCACAAAATTTTAATGGAAGATGAATACAAACCATGTGTGCAACCTCAAAGACGATTAAATCCCAACATGAAAGAAGCTGTTAAAGCTGAGGTAATTAAACTTCTAGATGCTGGAGTTATTTATCCTATTTTTGATAGTACTTGGGTAAGTCTTGTGCAGGTTGTTCCAAAAAAGAGAGGCATGACTGTTGTAGCCAACGAGAAGAATGAATTGATTCCAACAAGAACAGTCACAGGTTGGAGAGTTTGCATTGATTATAGGAAGTTGAACGATGCCACGAGAAAGATCACTTTCCCTTACCCTTCATTGATCAGATGTTAGAAAGACTATCTGGGCATATGTACTATTACTTCCTAGACGGACTCTCTGGCTACTTCCAAATCCCAATAGCTCTAGAGGATTAAGAAAAGACAACATTTACATGTCCATATGGTACGTTTGCTTATCGTAGAATGCCTTTTGGATTATGTAATGCTCCTGCTACTTTTCAGCGTTGCATGCTAGCCATCTTTGATGAACTTGTGAAAGATATTATGGGGGTATTTATGGACGACTTTTCGGTATTCGGTAATTCTTTCCACCTTTGCCTTAAAAATTTAAAACAAGTTCTAATGAGATGTGAGGAAATGAACCTTGTGCTTAATTGGGAAAAGTGTCATTTTATGGTTCGAGAAGGGATTGTGTTAGGTCACAAAATTTTTAGTAAAGAGATTGAGGTTGATAAAGAAAAAATTGAAACCATAGAAAAATTACCTCCTTCTAGTTCAGTTAAGGCTATTAGAAGCTTTTTAGGACATGTTGGATTTTATAGAAGATTTATTAAGGATTTTTCTAAAATAGCTAAGTGATAAACCAAAATAGTAACATATTTTAGGCCCACATTTAGTACGCTTTTGGATGAATTATCCCTTATTTTATGTAATTTGGTGCTCTTAATCCTTTCTTTTCATGATATATACTCAGGAAAGCACCAGGGGATGAAAAGAACGCAAAACGGGCTTAAAACGGGACAAATGGGTCAAAGCATGAAATCGAGACGGCCTGAACCAAAGATCACACGACCGTGCCAAGTCAATCATCTAGAACACGGCCTGGCCACGATTTACACGAGCGTGTACCATGGCCGTGCCTCTGCCGTGGAAAAGAGCAATTTCATTCGGGAAAGGATACTTAGGGAGAAAGAAACGCATTTCAAAAGCCTATAAATACACCCTAAGTATGACCTGAAAGGGGGAGCCCAAAGCCATCGTCTAGGGGCGTCGTGCTAGGCCAGAGAAGGCAGATTTGTGGGGATTCACTCAGGGATTGCCAGTTGATCCATCTCAAGAAGCCGGAATTCTACTCAAGACGGAGGATCTCCTCTTCAATTCCTTTAGGGGGTTTTAGGGATTTCTTATGTTTTGTTTTATCTATTCTCTTGAGATGTTTTCCTTTATTATTATGAACTAAACCCTTCGGATACCCGAAGGGGATGAAACCTATGATGAATCTTGTTATTTGAATATTTGAATTATATGGTAAAAACTTAGTTTGTTCTTAATTATGTGAGCTTAATCCAAATTTAATGTGCTTAGGTGGAGGAGGAATAGACCCTACCTAAGAGTAGATCCAACATAATTAAGCGAAGTTGATCGCACGCCTAGAGATAGGGTGACGAGATTTTGCCAAATTAGGGTGAAACCTAATATGGGAATCCACAGATCGATTTACTGCTATTCTAGGGGGTTATTATAAGAGAACGAGAGTTTCACTAATTAACCTAGGGTTAGACGTTATTCGCCTCGTGAGAGGGTTTAATATACGTTAGGGAGTCTTACGGATCAAACTAAGTAAACAAATCATATGGTTCAAGGTTAGATAACAAGTGAAGTCTAGGTGGATTCTTCCTAGGGTATCGTCTAAATCAACTGAGTTTTTCCCAAGTTATTTTCCAAATTCATTCTTCTTTGTCTTAGAGTCTTTAGTTTAGTAGTTAATTAATTTAGATTAATAAACAACTTCACTTATTTTAGGCTAAATAATAAAAAGAAAGTTAGTATTAGTACTTTTAGTTCCTTTGGGTTCGACAATCAGGTCTTGCCTAAGCTATACTACTGTTCGATAGGTGCACTTGCCTTTAGTCGTTGCCAGAGTTAGTTTCCAGGTTCGATCATTCTTTTATAAATTTTAAAACTCTGATTTATAGCGATCAAGTTTTTGGCGCCATTGTCGGGGAACTAAAATATTAAGAAAGCTCTATTTTTATTACTTTAGCCATTATTATTTTTATTTTATTTTTTGTAATTTATTTTTATTTTTAGTTTTAATTTTAAATTTGCTAAATTTTCTTTCTTTTTTTTCCTACCAGGTACCTCTAGTTTATGACTAGAAGGAACCCGAGAGGACCTTTAGAATACGACAGTGATATTGAAGCTACTGCTCGAAGAAATCGCAGGAAATTAGGCGAGCCCTAAATTACCAAGGAGAGCAAGAAGACAGATCCAATCCTACTGAAAGGATGGACGAAAATAATCTTCCACCACAAGATGTGGGAGAAAATAATGCTCCTCGTACTATGTTTGATTATGCTAAACCTCATTTAACAGGAGCCGAATCTAGTATTGTTAGGCCCGCTATAGCTGCTAATAATTTTGAATTAAAGCCTAACACTATACAAATGATTCAACAGTTTGTTCAATTTGATGGTTTACAGGACGAAGATCCAAACGCTCATATAGCTAATTTTTTAGAGTTCTGTGATACATTCAAAATAAATGGCGTTTTTGATGATGCCATAAGTTTTCGGTTATTTCCCTTTTCATTAAAGAATAAAGCTAAACAATGGTTAAACTCATTACCACGAGGGTCAATCACTACATTGGAACAAATGACCGAAAAATTTTTATTAAAGTATTTCCCACCGGCCAAAACGACCAAATTACGTAATGATATATCTTCCTTTGTGCAGATGGATTTAGAGACATTATACGATGCATGGGAGAGATATAAGGATCTCTTGAGAAGGTGTCCGCACCATGGTTTACCTTTGTGGCTCCAAGTCCGGACTTTCTATAACAGTGTAAACCCCTCAACGAGACAACTAATTGATTCACCCACCGGTGGAACCTTGAATAATAGAACTCCCGAGGCAACCTTTACGAGTTTATTGAAGAGATGTCACTGAATAACTATCGCTGGCAAGTTACAAGAACAAGGCCAACAAAAACAAATGGAGTTTACAACCTTGACGCAGATAACCATGCTATCAAATCGGTAGAGTTGATGAATAAGAAGATTGATAGTTTGTGTTCTTCGCAGTACATCCAGTCATGCAAAGGCGACGCAAGTGGAACTGTGGCGAATCCTGAGTACCCACCCTACCAACCGGGCATAGAGAGCGAACAGATGAACTATATAGGTAACAATTTCAGATTTAATAATAACCCATATAGTAATAATTATAATCCAGGTTGGAGGAACCACCCAAATTTTTCGTGGGGAGGGCAAGGAAATCAAAGACAACAACCTCCTCAAAATTTCCAAAATCAGCCCTATCCAGAGGAAAAGAAGCCGGATCTTGAAGAGACGTTGAAAAAATTCATAGCATCCACAGAAGCCCATTTCTGAAAAACTGAAGCAACACTCGAAACCCAACAAACATCGATCAAAATGATCGAGAACCAAGTTGGAGGACTTACAAAGGCAATCGGGGAAATTACCCAGTCAGTCGGAGAAATTGCAAAGCTATTATCCGAATGACCGCAAGGGCGTCTACCGAGTAATACTGAAATTAATCCAAAGGAGCAAATCCAAGCCATAACAACTCAAGAAAGCGAAGAAGTAGACGAACCCAGTCCAACACAAGAAAACGAGGTAAAAGAAGGTAAAGTTAAGGTACCACAAGACAAGCCAAAACCGGTAATCAAGGAGTACCAACCTCGCATACCATATCCCGAAGCGTTAACAAGAGACGACACAGAAGAACAGTTCGGTAAGTTTCTTAAACTTTTAAAGAAATTACATATTAACTTACCATTACTTGAAGCTCTTTCGCAGATGCTAGATTCTAGGAAATTTTTAAAAGAGCTTCTGACAAACAAACGGAAGTTAGACGAGTCGTCACATGTGGAACTTAATCAGCAATTCTCCAAAATAGACTACCACAAAAGCTAAAAGATCCAGGGAGTTTTACAATTCCATGTTTAATTGGTAGACTAACTGCTGATAATCGTTAGGTGATTTAGGGGCAAGCATAAATGTCATGCCTTATAAATTGTTTAAACAATTAGGTCTAGGGAAACCCAAACAAACTAGGATGAGCATTCAATTAGTGCGATAAAATCTGTTAGAATTCCTAGGGGTATTATCGAAGATGTTCTTGTAAAAATTGACAGATTCGTTTTCCCAGTAGACTTTGTTGTCTTAGACATGGATGAGGATCATTTGATCCCCCTAATTTTAGGAAGACCCTTTTTAGCAACTGCCAGGACTAAAATTGATGTTGATGCAGGAGAACTCATACTTTGCGTAGGTAATGAGACAGTCACCATAAAAGCTCTCGACTTGGCTAGAACATTGAGTAATCAAGGTGAGAACGTAAATTCTACTGATAACCATTCGATTAACCCTTATTTTCAGGAAGCACCACCAAAGAATACAACTGAACCCGATCCTAAACCCCATGCCAACAAAGAAATAACTCATGAAGATCGAGGGATTCAGTTCGATGATCTAGACGAGTGGAAGACACACTTCAAGGAGAAATTACGGATACACGACGAAGAACCAGAACCACACAAGATAAAACCGAATGAGCCTCCAAAAGAGCTAATAGGAATAACAAACCACTTCAAAATAGGGGACCAGGTACTGTTAGATCAGGCAGATCCTAAAATATCTCCTCCAGACCCTAGCACAAACAAAGAAATATCTTTTAGGGTAACCAGTGTTTTCCCACACGGAACAGTCGAGGTAAGTAATCCTATTTTTTGTACTTTTACTATAAACACATCTCGACTTAAATTTTTTCACAAAGACACAAATGATAGCATGAGGAAGGACTTCTAACTCCTCAAACCACCCCGACGAAGCAAACGAGGGGAGAGTCTAGCTTAAGACTATAAACGAGCGCTTCTCGAGGCAACCTGAAGCACTAACACAATTTTTTTTTTTCATCTTGCCTTAAATTTATTTTTATTTTTCTTCTCTTCTTTACACCTAACTTTAAACTAACAAGGGGTGCGAAATTCCGGGACACATGGCCTTACACACGGTGCGTGGCGTGGCGTGTGAAAGCCGGAAGACAAACCACGGGCGTTAGTAACCGTAAGTGCATGACAAAGAATGATTTCTTTTCCCAACACGGGCTGCGATAAAAAGCCACGCCCGTCTCGACTTCCGTGTTAGGTTCTTGACTTATTAAGCCCGGGCGAGACACGATCGTGCCTACAACCGCGCGAGGTTCTCGACTTGACGAGCACGGGTTAAACACGCCGTTCTAAAAGACCGTGAGAAGAATACACGGGCGTGCAGCATGAGACCACGGCCGTGGTAAAACACCTAAACGCGCCCCAAAATTCAAAATCACGAAAAACATGGACTGATTAAACTCGAACAAGGCGTGGGACCGTATCACTATTTAAATATTTACTTTTATTTCTATTTTTATTTTTATTATTATTTTCATTATTATTTTCATTATTATTTTTATTTCCTTTCTTCTATTTTCTTTATTATTTTCTTCTTGTTATTTATTCCATTTAGATTTAGCTTAGGATACAAAAGAAATTAGGATGGTCGCTTGAGGACTCAACCGCTTCGAGACGCTTCCCACGCTCACCTCCAATCCTATCCTGTTTCTTTTCATTGGCTTCATCCAAAATTCAGGAAGTTTCCTTCTCTCCCCATCTTACGATTTTATGATTATTTTGATATTATCTACCTTTGTACATTGAGGACAATGTACATCTTAAGTGTGGGGGTTAACTATAGTATTATTTGAAAATCCACCGAATTATGCCTTGTCTTAAAGTAAGTTTCTCATATTACTAATTAGGATAAAACTTCCGATGATTTCGATTTTTATTGATATGTTTTAGATTAAGTCATTGATAATTGTGCATTGATAATTAAATTCTAAGAATACTAGAGAATCAAGCATGATAAGTCTATTTTTCGAAAATTAAAAATTTTCTAGGTTGTTGAACTAAATCAATATTACTTTGAAGTTTGAAATTTACGAGGTTGACATCAAAATACCCATAATTTCTGTGAGTTTTGAGCCTTATAGAGCATATATTCTTTTTCTTGCTCACTTTATTGATTATGAGTATGTCAACACGATTTGTTATTCTAGAACTTGCATCGATTATACATGTCGAGACCACATTTTTTTGATTTGATACACGAGATGATAAAGGCACCTAGGATCTAACCCACTAACTCCATTAAAAGCCTACCTTCACAATTAACTCCTAATGAACCCCTTTTAACCCTAACAACTCTATTTATTGACATAACCGCTAATATTAACCCAGAACCCCTTTGTTTTTGTTATCACCATTACTTTTGATTACCCTTATATCGAGATTTGATTTGATTAATAGCCTAACTATGTTTTTATTTCAGTAATTTATCTTTTATTATGTATTTATGATTGTTCTAATTAAAAAAAATGAAGTATATTCATTATTAGTTATGTGATTAAACGAGCTTATACATTTAAAATCCGAAGATCGAAAAAAAAAAGCTCGTATTATTAGTATTATTAGTTTTCAATTGATGTAATTATTATTATTAGTTCATTAGTTCTTAGTTAGGTAATTTGTCAATTCAATCTTGATTCTAACCTCTAATTCAGCCTTACTCCACACCTTAACCTAGCCTGTTACAACCCTAACAAAGACCTTTTGATTTGTGTTTCATCTCATATTTCAATGGTGGAGATTTGATTTTCATGCAAGCCTATGGGATTAACTCTTCATGTTCGACTTTTGAGTGCCTAAATTTTGAACCTTAAACACTTTGAGTGATTTGAGTGAATCTTTTGTGAGGATGTCAATCCTTGTCGATTTCAAATTAAAGGTAATTATCTAGATAACGGGAGACGCCTAAGTTTTCGAGCTACAAAATCCATGACTTATATTGTTTGAATTTTTAGGATGCTTTGAGTTGAATTATCCATGTATAAATTATCTCTGAATTATGATGAGACACTATCAATAGGAATTATGATTTATAGGAAGTTCGTTTTAATTGTAAGTTGAGAATTTTGCTTGAGGACAAGCAAAAACTTAAGTGTGGGGGTATTTGATAAACTGAAATAGTAACATATTTTAGGCCCACATTTAGTATGTTTTTGGATGAATTATCCCTTATTTTATGTAATTTGGTGCTCTTAATCCTTTCTTTTCATGATATATACTGTGAAAGCACCGGGGGATGAAAAGAACGCAAAAGCGAGCTTAAAACGGGACAAATGGGCCAAAGCATGAAATCGACACGGCCTAAACCAAAGATCACAAAGCCGTGCCAAGTCAATCATCTAGAACACGGCACGGCCACGATTTACACGCGTGTGCCATGGCGTGCCTGCTGCCGTGGAAAAGAGCAATTTCATTCGGGAAAGGATACTTAGGGAGAAAGAAACGTATTTCAAAAGCCTATAAATACACCCTAAGTATGACACGAAAGGGGAGCCCAAAGCCATCGTCTAGGGGCGTCGTGCTAGGCCGAAGAAGGCGATTTGTGGGATTCACTCGGGGATAGCCAGTTGATCCATCTCAAGAAGCGGAATTCTACTCAAGACGGATGATCTCCTCTTCAATTCCTTCAGGGGTTTTAGGGATTTCTTATGTTTTGTTTTATTTTTCTCTTGAGATGTTTTCCTTTATTGTTATGAACTAAACCCTTCGGATACGAAGAGATGAAACCTATGATGAATCTTGTTATTTGAATATTTGAATTATATGATAAAAACTTAGTTTGTTCTTAATTATGTGAGCTTAATCCAAATTTAATGTGCTTAGGTGGAGGAGGAATAGACCACGCCTAAGAGTAGATCCAACATAATTAAGCGGAGTTGATCGCACGCCTAGAGATAGGGTGGCGAGATTTTACCTGGATTAGGGTGAAACCTAATATGGGAATTGATCATTGTAAATCGAGTTTTAAAATTTATAAAAGAATGATCGAACTTGAAACTAACTCGACAACGATTAGAGGCAAGTGCTCTATCGAGCGATAGTATAGTTTAGGCAAGACCGGATTATCGAACCCAAAGGAACTAAAAGTACTAATACTCAACATCTTTTTATTATTTAGCCTTAATATAAAGTGATGATTGTTTAAACTAAAAAATAATCTACTAACTAAGCTAAGACGCAAAGACAAAAAGAATGAATTCGGGAAATAACTTTTGGGAAAACTCAGTTGACTCAAACGATACCCTTAGGAAAAATCCACCTAGACTTCACTTGTTATCTAACTTTGAACCATATGATTTATTTACTTAGTTTGATCCGTGAGACTCCCTAACGTATATTAAACCCTCTCTTGAGGCGAATAACGTCTAACCCTAGGTTAATTAGTAGAACTCTCGTTAAACATAATAACCCCTAGAATAGCGATAAATCAATCAGTGGACTCCCATATTAGGTTTCACCTAATCCGGCAAAAATCTCGTCACCCTATCTCTAGGCGTGCGATCAACTCCGTTTAATTATGTTGGATCTACTCTTAGGCAGGGTCTATTCCTCCTCCACCTAAGCACATTAGATTTGGATTAAGTTCACACAATTAAGAACAAACTAAGTTATTATCATATAATTCAAGTAATCAAATAACAAGATTCATCATAGGTTTCATCCCCTTCGGGTATCCGAAGGTTTAGTTCACAATAATAAAAGACAACATCTCAAGAGAAAAGATAAAACAAAACATAAGAAATCCCTAAAACCCCCTGAAGGAATTGAAGAGGAGATCCTCCGTCTTGAGTAGAATTCCGGCTTCTTGAGATGGATCAACTGGCTATCTTCGAGTGATTCCCACAAATATGACCTTTTTGGCTTGGCTTCTTGGCCTAGCTCTCCGCCCCCTTTCAGCTGGTACCTAGGGTGTATTTATAGGCTTTTGAAACACGTTTCTTTCTCCCTAAGTATCCTTTCGCGAATGAAATTGCTCTTCTCCACGGCAGAGGCACGGCCATGGCACACGCCCGTGTAAATCGTGGCCAGGCCGTGTTCGACACTGTTGAATGAGGCACGGCCGTGTAAGTCGTGGTAGAGCCGTGTTCTAGTAGGAATGGTGGCACGACCGTGTGGCTTGAAGTCCAGGCCGTGCTGATTTCGTGGCTTGGACCAATTTGGTCCGTTTTAAGCCCGTTTCTCGTTCTTTTCGTCATCGGGTGCTTTTCTGAGTATAAGACATGAAAAGAAAGGATTAAGAGCACCTTTTTACATAAATTAGGGCTTAAATCATCCAAAAGTATACTAAATGTGGGCTTAGAATATGTTACTTTTACGGTTTATCAAATACCCCCACACTTAAGCTTTTGCTTGTCCTCAAGCAAAATTCTCAACTTACAATTAAAACAAACTTTCCTCAGTTCATAATAGTCATTGATAGTGTCTCATCATAATTCATAGATAATTTATACATGGATAATTCAATTCAAAGTGTCCTAAAAATTCAAACAGTATAAGTCATAGATTTTGTAGCTCAAAAACATAGGCGTCTCCTCTTATCTAGATAATTACCTTTAATTTGAAATCGACAAGGATTGACATCCTTACAAAGATTCACTCAAATCACTCAAAGTGTTTAAGGTTCACAATTAGGCACTCAAAGGTCGAACATGAAGAGTTCATCCCATAGGCTTGCATGAAAATCATATCTCCACCACTGTAATATGAGATGAAAACATAAATCAAAAGGTCTTTGTTAGGGTTGTAACAGGGCTAGGGTTAAGGTGTGGAGTAAGGCTGAATTAGAGGGTTAGAATCGAGATTGAATTGACAAATTACCTAACTAAGAACTAATGAACTAATAATAATAATTACATCAATTGAAAACTAATAATACTAATAATACGAGCTTACATTTTTCGATACTTGGAATTTAAGCGTAAGCTCATTTAATCACATGAATAATGGATACACTTCGTTTTTTTAAGAACAATCATAAATACATAATTACTGAAATAAAAACATAGTTAGGCTATTAATCAAATCAAATCTTGATATAAGGGTAGTCAAAAGGAATGGTGATAACAAAAACAAAGGGGTTCTGAAGTTAATATTAGTGGTTATGTCAATAAATAGGTAGTTAGGATTAAAAGGGGTTCACTAGGGGTTAATTTGTGAAGGTAGGCTTTTAGTGGAGTAAGTGGGTTAAAAACTAAGTGCCTTCATTATCTCTCAGATATCAAATCATAAAAATGTGGTCTCGACATGTATAATCGATGCAAGTTCTAGAATAACATATCAATGTTGACATACTCATAATCAATAAAGTGAGCAAGAAAAAGAATATATGCTCTATTAGGTTCAAAAACTCACAAAAATTATGGGTAATTTGATGTCAACCTCAGTAAATTTCAAACTTCAAGGTAATATTTAAACTCGGTTTGACAACCTAGCAAATTTTTAATTTCTAAAAATAGACTTATCATGCTTGATTCTCTAGTATTCTTAGAATTTAATTATCAATGCACAATTATCAATGACTTAATCTAAAACATATCAATAAAAATCATAAATCATCGTAAATTTCATCCTAATTAGTACTATGAGTAGATTACTTTCAAACAAGACTAAATTCGGGGATTTAAGTTAGGTATCTTTTTTAGGTTGTTCACCCCCACACTTGAGATGTACATTACCCTCAATGTACAAAAATATATAATAACCTTGTAATAAAATCATCGGATATGGGGATAAGTGAAAACTTCCTGAATTTTTGATGATTCCTTGGGAGGAGATTGTGCCTTTGGTGGTGGTGATGGGCCGTCTGGATGACGAACTGCGCTAGATGAAGAAATTGGAAGTCTCATACAAGATTAGCCAAGAAATCTAAAGAAACCTTAATAATATACTAATAATATAATTAAAGACAAGATAGATAAAGAGAAGGAGACTAAGAAGGAAAATAAACTAAGTTTAAAAGATAGAGGGGCCCGAGAATCCTTATGGTAGATGGTTCGAGAGGTTGGTGTGACTTTGAAGGTGACGAGTTGTTGGTGATGGTGGAAGTGGCGTGATTCCCAAGCGACCTTAAGAACCTAAGAACGAGAAACTAAAACAAAATAAACTAAATTAAGTAGAAGAGAAGTAAAGATAAAGAAAATAAAGGAGAAGATAAAAATAAAAGAAACAGATAATTGGTCTCAAAGACCCTTGGCTTGTTGTTTGGATGAAGGCTGCTTCTAGGCATGAACTCATGTGAATCGGTCTCCTTTGAGAGATCGTGATTGGCCTTTTACGCTTCCTTGCCATGGATATGATATTGTTATGGCTCCAGAGTCTAAGGATTTATTAGGAAAAAAGAAAAGAAAGAGGGAGAAAAGAAAGAAAGAAAGAAAGAAAGAAAGAAAAAGAAAGGAGAAGAAAGAAAGAAAGTGGGTTAAGAAGAGAAAGGAGAAGGGTATAGTGTTTAAATAAGCTTTCAGATCTGGCAGTTTCCCACGCCCGTGGGTTGAGGGTGTGTCGAATCACACGGCCGCCTCGCACGGCCGTGCTCTATGGCGTGTTGGTTCCCCACGCTCGTGTCTAGCCTGTGTTCGACAAGTCAGTATATTGGCACGGTTATCCGGCACGGGCATGTTCAGCCCGTGGTTGGCAAGTCAATAGCCTCACACGGCCGTAAGGCACGGCCGTGCCACTTTTTCGGTGCCCGTGGGGTAGTAGTTGGGTCCGTGATTCTGAAAATTTGTTTTGTCCTGACATGTACCTGCTCTGCTCTGTTAGTTCAAAGCGTCAGAGTACCCACACGGCCATGGCCACGGCCGTGTGTAAGGCCGTGTGGCCTGGAATTCTGCACTTGGTTAGTTGGTTGTTAGTTGCTAAAAGGGAAGATAAAAAGGAAACTTAAGATAAACTGAATAAATAAATAAAAAATATACAAGTATTAGTGCTCGGGTTGCCTCCCAAGAAGCGCTCGTTTATAGTCTTAAGCTAGACTCTCTTCTCGTTTGCATCTTCAGGGTGGTTTGAGGAGTTGGAAGTACTTCCTCATGTTATTATCTGTATCCTCGTGAAAAAAATTAAGTCGAGATGCGTTTATAGTAAAAGTACCAAAAGTAGGATTACTTACCTCGACTGTTCTGTGTGGGAAAACACCGGTTACCCTAAAAGATACTTCTTTGTTTGTGCTGAGTCCGGATGAGATATTCGAGGATTTACCCGATCTAACAAAGACTTGGTCCCCTATTTTGAAGTGATTTGTTGTTCTTATTAGCTCTTTTTGGGGCTCATTCATTTTATCTCGTGGTGGTTCCGGTTCTTCGTCGTGTATCCCTAATTTCTCCTTGAAGTATGTCTTCCACTCGTCTAGATCATCAAACCAATCCCTTGATCTTCATGAGTTATTTCTTTGTTGGCATGGGGTTTAGGATCGGGTTGATTGTATTCTTTGGTGGTGCTTCCGAAAATAAGGGTTAACCGAATGGTTATTAGTAGAATTTATGTTCTCACCTTGATTACTCGATGTTCTAGCCGAGTCGAGAGCCTTGATGGTGACTGTCTGTTACCTACACAAAGTATGAGTTCTCCTGCATCAACATCAATTTTAGTCCTGGCGATCGCTAAAAAGGGTCTTCCTAAGATTGGGGATCGAATTATCCTCATCCATGTCTAAGACAACAAAGTCTCTCTCGGGAAAACGAATCAAAATCGATTTTCACAAGAACATCTTCGATAATACCCCTAGAAATTCTAACAGTTTATCACCTAATTGAATGCTCATCCTAGTTTGTTTGGGTTTCCTAGACCTAATTGTTTAAACAATTTATAAGGCATGACATTTATGCTTGCCCTAAATCAGCTAACGCATTATCAACAGCTAGTCTACCAATTAAACATGGAATTGTAAAACTCCTGGATCTTTTAGCTTTTGTGGTAGCCTATTTTGGAGAATTGTCGAGCACTTTGCGTTAAGTTCCACATGTGACGACTCGCCTAACTTCCGCTTGTTTGTCGTAAGCTCTTTTTAAAATTTCCTAGAATCCGCATCTGCGACAGAGCTTCAAGTAATGGTAAGTTAATATGTAATTTCTTTAAGAGTTTAAGAAACTTGCCGAACTGTTCTTCCGTGGTCGTCTCTTCTTAATGCCTCGGGAGTAAGGTATGCGAGGTTGGTACTCCTTGATTATCGGTTTTGGCTTGTCTTGTGTTACCTCAACTTTACCTTTTTCTACCTCGCTTCCTTGTGTTGGACCGGGTTCGTCTACTTCTTCGCTTTCTTGAGTGTTATGGCTTGGATTTGCTCCTTTGAATTAATTTCGTGATATTACTCGGTAGACGCCCATGCGGTCGTTCGAGAACTTACTTTGCAATTTCTCCGATCGATTGGGTAATTTCCCCGATTGCCTTTGTAAGTCCTCCAACTTGGTTCTCGATCTTTTTGATCGATGTTTGTTGGGTGTCGAGTGTTACCTCATTTTTTTGG
Organism: Gossypium sturtianum; assembly: GCA_025698515.1. Classification (NCBI taxonomy): domain Eukaryota; kingdom Viridiplantae; phylum Streptophyta; class Magnoliopsida; order Malvales; family Malvaceae; genus Gossypium; species Gossypium sturtianum. The sequence continues at coordinate 10,105,114 of CM046950.1, read as the reverse complement.
AGACGGGCTTGTGGATGCTATGAATTTGTTCAACGCCTCTTCAAGACTCCTGGCTTCTTTTCTTGTTGATATGGCTAATTTTGGAAATTTTGAGGAGGTTGTTGTCTTTGATTTCCTTTATTTCCTTGTCCTCCCCACTAAAAATTTGGGTGGTTCCTCCAACCTAGATTATATTTATTACTATATGGGTTATTATTAGATCTCGAAATTGTTACCTATATAGTTCATCCTGCTCGCTCTGCGTGCTCGTTGGTAGGGTGGGTACTCGAATTTGCCACGCTTCCACTTGCGTCGCAGATCGCATGATTTGGATGTACTGCGAAGAACACAAACTATCAATCTTCTTATTCATCAATTCTACCGATTTGATAGAATGGTTACTACGTCGAGGTTGTAAACTCGGGTCATTTATTGTTGGCCTTGTTCTTGTAACTTGCCACCGATAGTTATTCAAATGACATCTCTTCAATAAACTCGTAGGTCGCTCAGAGTTCTATTATTCGTGGTTCCACCGGCAAATCAATTAATTGCCTCGTTGAAGGATTCACACCATTATAAAAAGTTTGGACTTGGAGCCACAAAGGTAAACCATGGTGTGGACACCTTCTCAAGAGATCCTTATATCTCTCCCATGCATCGTATAATGTCTCTAAATCCATCTGCACAAAAGAAGAGATATCATTACGTAATTTGGCCATTTTGGCCGGTGGGAAATATTTTAATAAAAAAATTTCGGTCATTTGTTCCTATGTAGTGATTGACCCTTGTGGTAACGAGTTTAACCACTGTTTAGCTTTATTCTTTAATGAAAAGGGAAATAACCGAAGACGTATGGCATCATCAAAAACGTCATTTATTTTGAAGGTATCACAGAACTCTAAAAAATTAGCTATATGAGCGTTTGGATCTTCGATCTGTAAACCATCAAATTGAACAAATTGTTGAATCATTTGTATAGTGTTAGGCTTTAATTCAAAATTATTAGCAGCTATAAGCGTGCCTAACAATACTAGATTCGGCTCACGTTAAATGCGGTTTAGAATAATCAAACATAGTAATCTGAGGAGCATTATTTTCTCCCACATCTTGTGGTGGAAGATTGTTTTCGCCCATCCCTTCAAGTAGGATTGGATCCGCTCTTCTCGCTCCTTGGTAATTTAGGGCTCGCCAATTTCTCTCACGATTTCTTCGAGCGGTAGCTTCAATATCACCGTCAGATTCTAAAGGTCCTCTCGAGTTCCTTTTAGTCATAAACTAAAGGTACCTGCTAGGAAAAGAAAGAAAGAAAGTTTAGCAAATTTAAAAATAAAAATTGCGAAAAATAAAAATAATGGCTAAAGTAATAAAATAGAGTTTTCTTAATATTTTAGTTCCACGACAACGGGCGCCAAAACTTGATCATCAGTAAATCGAGTTTTAAAATTTATAAAGAATGATCGAACACTGAAAGCTAACTCGACAATGATTAGAGGCAAGTGCACCTATCGAATGAAGAATATAGTTTAGGCAAGACCGGATTGTCGAACCCAAAGGAACTAAAAGTACTAATACTCACCGTCTTTTTTATTATTTAGCCTTAATATAAAGTGATGATTGTTTAAACTAAAAATAATCTACTAACTAAGCTAAGACGCAAAGACAAAAAGAATGAATTCGGAAATAACTTTTGGGAAAACTCGGTTGACTCAAATGATACCCTTAGGAAAAATCCACCTAGACTTCACTTGTTATCTAACTTTGAACCATATGATTTATTTACTTAGTTTGATCCGTGAGACTCCCTAACGTATATTAAACCCTCTCGAGGCTTAATAACGTCTAACCCTAGGTTAATTAGTGGAACTCTCGCTCTCTTATAATAACATACAGAATAGCAAAGAAATCGATCCTGTGTGGACTCCCATATTAGGTTTCACCCTAATCGTGCAAAATCTCGTCACCCTATATCTAGGTGTGCGATCAACTCCGCTTAATTATGTTGGATCTACTCTTAGGCGTATTCTATTCCTCCTCCACCTAAGCACATTAGATTTGGATTAAGTTCACACAATTAAGAACAAACTAAGTTATTATCATATAATTCAAATAATCAAATAACAAGATTCATCATAGGTTTCATCCCCTTTGGGTATCCGAAGGTTTAGTTCATAATAATAAAAGACAACATCTCAAGAGAAAAGATAAAACAAAACATAAGAAATCCTAAAACCCCAAGGAATTGAAGAGGAGATCCTCCGTCTTGAGTAGAATTCTCGTTTCTTGAGATGGATCAATCGCTATCTTCGAGTGGTTCCCACAAATCGACCTTTTCGGGCTTCTTGGCCTAGCTTTCCGCCCCTTTCAACTCGGGGTACCTAGGGTGTATTTATAGGCTTTTGAAACACGTTTCTTTCTCCTAAGTATCCTTTCCCGAATGAAATTACTCTTCCACGGCAGGCACGGCCATGGCACACGCCCGTAAATCGCGCCGAGCCGTGTTCGACATCGTTGAATGAGGCACGCCCATGTAAGTCATGCGGTAAGGCCGTGTTCTAGTAGAAATGGTGGCACGGCCGCAGTGGCTTGAAGTCCAGTCGCGGCTTGATTTCCGCGCTTGCCCAATTTGGTCCTGCTTTAAGCCCGTTTCTGCTTCTTTTCGTCATCCGGGTGCTTTCACGAGTATAAGACATGAAAAGAAAGGATTAAGAGCACCTTTTACATAAATTGGGGCTTAAATCATCCAAAATCATACTAAATGTGGGCTTAGAATAAGTTACTTTTACGGTTTATCAGGAATCCACAGATCGATTTCATCGCTATTCTAGTGGGTTATTATAAGAGAAC